>PITA01001843.1:0-179771 GCA_004023965.1 Spilogale gracilis | reverse complement strand
TTTTTTTTTTTAAAGATTTTATTTATTTGACAGAGAGAAACACAGCCAGAGAGGGAACTACAAGCAGGGGGAGTGAGAGAGGGAGAAGCAGGCTTCCCGCCGAGCAGGGAACCCGATGTGGGGCTCGATCCCGGGTCTCCGGGATCATGACCTGAGCCGAAGGCAGTCGCCCAACCAACTGAGCCACCCAGGCGCCCCTAAATCCTGCTTTTAAATTATAGCACAAAAATTGTTTAATATGGAATTAATATATAACAGAATGAAATATACAAATTTCTAGAATTTTAAGATATAACAATTTTAAGCTCCACTGAAATTGGTGCTCTAATTACAGAAAACATTGAATAAAGTATCCGCCAATTCACCTCAAAGTAAGTAGTTCTCATCTTCAAATATAAGATATTCCCTAATATTTTAGTAACTGTGCTGGAAATTAATGATCATAATGATTACATTTGCATATTTTTGAAAGTTATTAAAATCAGTAGTTTTTCAAAAGTAAAAGGACAAATTACAGTGGTAAAGCAAGGGGTTTATAAAAAGCCTATATGTATCTTCATTAACTTTCATGGAAAATTTGAGGAACTTCAGTAATTTAAAAGATATTTCAGCTTGTAAATATAAGCTCATTTTCATTATATGCATTTCTATTTTATTTCTAATGAGATGCCAATTATAATTATGTGTTTGATTATATTCTATATAATTTATACTCCCTTGAAAATATCAGAATTCTTTGAAAAGCACAAGTACTAATCTTACACATTTTAGTATATTACTTTAAAAAATGGTTTTTTGGCTTTCTCAGAATTGATGGGGAGGCAAATATCTAAAAACCACATTCTGGAGATGCTAAAAAAGGAAAACAGCATTAGTCATGATTTATACTTTCTGGTCTTAGAAAGTATAATCATATAAATGTAATTAATCATATGAAAATTAAAACTAACATTGTATTACCAAAAGCAAACAAGGTGATTACAAATATATTTTTTGTTTTAAATACAATAATTAAGAACAAGTATAATTATACTGCTACTCTTTGCAGGATACAGTAATGTCTAAATTTCTAAAACCTCAATATCTTACCAGATTATGTAAAACATAAACTTAATTTTCAAGAAGAACTCATTGCATTAAGGCAGTATTTGGCAAACTCTTTTGCACTGTGACCAGTCTTTATAAATTAAACATTCACTTTCTGTTCTGTTTTTTTTTCCCCAGTTGGAGGCTTCTTAAAACAGAAACCACCCATATTTACAGAATAAAAACATGTGTTTCACTTTGAAAAATTGATACTATCATTCAATGATGTTAGAAAAAGAGGGGAGAGGAACTTAAATGTTAAAAAAAAAAAAAATCTAGGGGCACCTGAGTGGCTCAATCACCTTCAGCTCAGGTCATGATCCCAGCATCCCGGGATGAAGCCCCACATCTGGCTCCCTGCTCTGCAGGAAGCCTGCTTCTCCCTCTCACTCCCCTTGCTTGTGTTCCCTCTCTAGTTGTGTTTCTCTCTGTCAAATAAATAAATTAAAAAAAAAATCTACCTACCTATCTATATACTTATATTCTGATGATATTAAGTATGTGAACTAGTCTAAAGCACATATAAACTTTGTTTCCTTTGAGTATTGATCATTGGAAATATTGGGACAATAGATATAGTTATCACTTTAATATGAAGATTCTTTGTAGAAAAGCTTCTTTTAAAAACTCAAGTAAAGGGCAACTGGGTAGCTCAGTCATTAAACGTCTGCCTTTGGCTCAGGTCATGATCCCAGGGTCCTGGGATCGAGCCCCGCATTGGGTTCCCTGCTCAGCAAGAAGCCTGCTTCTCCTTCTCTCACTCCCCCTGCTTGTGTTCCTCTCTAGCTGTGTTTCTCTCTGTCAAATAAATAAATAAAATCTTTTAAAAAAGTAAAAATAAAAACTCAAGGACTTTACCAAAATTAGATTTATGGCTCCTTTAATATTATCTATAATGTTGCTTTAAATACTGCTTAGAAATTCATTCAGCATAGTACCAAAATAACTTAATATGGAATTAGTACATATTGGAGATTAAAATATTCCAAATTTAGGGTGTTAAAGTGTACAGATTTTAAGGACCACAGGAGTCAGTGAAATCTAGAACATATCTAATAAAATAACATCCAGATCACCTCAGTCTAAATAGCTCTCTTTTTTCAATATAAGATACTCCAGAAATCCCAGTAATTACACTGGCAATTGATGACCACAGTTACCCAAACATTATAAAAAATCTGCACATGTATTTTTAAATGTTCAATGAATTAATTAATATACTTGAAAAAATAGGACTTCAGACAGGTGTATGAAAATATCTTTTCTTTGCCAACTAATAAATATTAACTGCTGTTGAGCTGTGTGATATATTATAACAAAAATTCTGTGAAATCCCCTGCTATCAGCTTTGGTCCTACTATATTTTTGAGTTCTTACTTCAGCTTGCTTTATTTATTTATTTTTATTAACATATAAGGTATTATTTGTTTCAGGGGTACAGGTCTGTGAATCATCAGTCTTACCTAATTCATAGCACTCACCATAGCACATACCCTACCCAGTGTCCATAACACAGCACCCCTGTCCTTCCCCCCCACCCCCAACAACCTTCAGTTTGTTTCCTAAGATTAAGAGTCTCTTATGGTTTGTCTCCCTTCAGCTTGCTTTATAGCAGCACTGCCTGCACAAAGGCCAACTAAGTTCAGGCGAAGTATCTTTTATTTTTTTTTAAGATTTTATTTATTTATTTGACAGAGAGATAGAGAGAGCACAAGCAGGCAGAATGGCAGGCAGAGGGAGAGGGAGAAGCAGGCTTTCCATGGAGCAGGGAGCCCTAAGACCCTGGGATCATGACCCAGCTGAAGGCAGACACTTAACCAACTGAGCCACCCACGCAGCCCAAGGCTGAAGTGTCTTCTAAGTGGAATTGAATAGCACTGTGTTTGTCTCTATGGATGACAGTGACAATATTTGAGAAAATCCACTCAGACACATTTTTTCATTCAGCACATATCATGTGCCTCCTATGTGAACAGTACTACTTCATATTAATACACAGCACTAGAATATTACATCTCTTATCTTTCTAATTACATGATCTCTCTGGGCTTTGAGAGAATGGTGCATCTAGTGAATATTGGCATCTGTGTAGAACCCAACAATTTGTAGATTTTTGCTTCAACTCCCAATTAGTCCATTAATTAATTAATTCATGGATTCATCAGTTTTTCCACATACAAAGTTACTTTGCACCTTCCTGGAAGTTTAAATTTGCACAACTATGAGCATGTTTCATGAAATATTAATTATTCAGGGATGATTCTCAAAATATGGTTTGCTTAAGAAACTTATCTTAAATAAAAATTCCAGTTCCCTCTGTCCCCAGTTTTTGGTTCATTAAATTTGAATATAGCCCATGAATCACCATTTTCCAATAGGAATGCCCTTCCTCCTGTCCTTTAAGCAATCCTATTATAGGTGATCTGTACAGCATACAATGAGAAACTCTAATCTAGAAGGTATGGTCAATGAGTTTTTTATTGTTTGACCTAATATATCCTGAAGCAAGGGGAATAAAATTGTAGAAAATGAGTTTTATAATAAAAAGAGCATGGAATAGAGGTTTCTGAGTTAACCAAGCTCTTTTGAAATATCTCCTGAAAAACAAGGACAAGTTTTGCTAAGAATCTTTGGTTACTGTAGTTTGTATTACTAATAATTTCTGTCTTCCCTCCTGATATCATATTTTATAGGAACATTTTAAAGATGAACTGCTAGAGTACAAAAATTACATAAGTTATGAAATGATTCTAGCATTCCACAGGCCTGTGGACATGGTTTCATTGAGATTCTGTTTTATCATCTTATTATTCTAAACTTTGTTTGGGATTCTGACTTTGCTTTTGTTAGATGTGACTCATAGCCCCCTTCACAGTCTTCTAGAAGTACTTGATTTGTGTGTGGAATTGATTTCTGATTCATTCTCTTCATTCCTCATTTGTGTTTCTTTTCAACAAAATATTGGAACATTTACAAATGATAACCGGCACTTAAATGTAGAGATTGCCTTTTAAATAAATATAAACTTACATGTCACCAAAATCATACATTATTTACTTTTATGACATTTAGTAAGAAATATTTTTTTCTTTAAAAATTTTTTCTAGTGGTAAGAATAGATCAACATAGCAGAATAAAGTCAAGAGTTTGAAAATAGGGGCGCCTGGGTGGCTCAGTTGGTTAAGCGACTGCCTTCGGCTCAGGTCATGATCCCGGAGACCCGGGATCAAGCCCCACATCGGGCTCCCAGCTTGGCGGGAAGCCTGCTTCTCCCTCTCTCACTCCCCCTGCTTGTGTTCCCTCTCTGGCTGGGTTTCTCTCTGTCAAATAAACAAAATCTTAAAAAAAAAAAAAAAGAAAAAGAGTTTGAAAATAAATTCTAAACCCATACACATGTTATTGACAGTTGTTCTTCATCTCAGTTGTAGACTTCTATGAAAATTCCTTTATTTCAGATATAGCTGTTTCAGTATATTTGTAAGTTGCTTAATACATATTTCCTGTTTTGAAATAAGCTACAAATTGTTTGACATATAACAGTAACATAAGTTAGTGTGATTTTTCATATTTAGGTCATAGCTTTCACTGAGTATCTTGCAAAGGTGTGAGCCACATGGTGATGTGATTATTGGTCTATGCCCAGAGCACTGAACTAAAAAACTCTAAGAGAAGCTCCAACCCTCATGCTGCCTTCTGCTAGTTTTGTCATCTGAGCTACAAGAACTTAATTATAAAATGCTAGTAACAACTTCAAGCTTCCTATCACATAGGGATGTTGTAGGAATAAAAATAGGATGTTCTCTGAAATGCTTTTATTATTATTTTCTTTTTGTCATGCCCAACAGGAATATTTGAAGAAAAGAAAAACACTAAAATTTAGAGATGGAACTTTCCTTCCAAGTAAATATATGTTTTGTCTAGTTATAAACAAAGAAAAAAAATTTCTGTAGCTTTGGAAATACCTACTAACAGTAAAAATTAATGTTTCCTTCAAGATAATACAATCAAAGTCTTGAAGAGAAAGGAGGTAAAGTTACAAATGTATTTGTAAATCAAAATAATTGATTTATCAATACAATACATTACATTTTTTATTTTTAACACAGATCTTAAGAAAGGGCAAACATTGATGTGATTTGGTTAAAAATATAGAGGAAATTATTCCACTGTCTTTAATTTTCTTCCACATAAGTTTGTAATTTCTAGGAGGAAAAGAAAATGTTTTGTGTATACACAAGAATATTCACTAGCAGAGTTGAGCTGGAAACAGGAATAGGAGGGGGAGACAAAGACAAGATATATAAAACTAGAAATTTGTACCATATGTTTACATGCTTTTGTGTAAATAAACCTTAATAAGTGTTGGAAAAATCTACAAGTTTTAAAAACTCTTCAATTATATTGATAAGTATGAAAATACTGATACAGCACAATTTTCTGGGTTTATATTAATTCAATGTATAATCAGATCACAATTTGAAATCAGTGTTAAATTTATTAGGGTTTTGTTGCTTTTGAAATAAACTTTCCCATTTCAAATACATAATAAAATGGTGATGTTATACTTCAAGATGATTTGTTTAGCTGTGGTATTGATTTTCACACATTTTAACTGAATTTAAATTAATTTTGTACTCTTTTGAAAGTGGTGCCAAAATCACAATTTTATTGTATTTTTTGCTTGGTTGAAAATATGAGTGTTATTAACTTAGCAGTTATTTGCGTTTTGACATAAAACATGATAGACATTAAAGAGGTATTAAAACTTCTGAATTGTTTAAAACTTCTTGTGTAACTGCAGTAATCTCTTTAGATTTCTACATAATACAGTATCATTGATATTTAATCATCTCTAAATAGAAAACTAAAATTATTCAAGTTGAGATATTGAATACACAGTAATAGAGGGGTTACAGAACTTGTCAACTATTTTCAATATCTGAAAGCAATAGTTTTTGTAAAGCTTCATTCAAGATTTTTAAGGTATTTTGGAAATACATTTTTTAAAATCTGAAATATTTAAACTGGTTCTAAATAGGAATTTCTTTTAGAATGAAAGTGTTATGATTTTCTTTTTTAAATAGTCTAATATTGTGTAATTTCAGAAAATATTCTTAATAATCATGAAATTTTTTTAAGTTGATTTAAAACTTTTAAATAGAAAGGCACTAAGGAACACAGTGGGAAAAAATATGATACTGTTCTAATGGAGATAAATTAAATTTAGTGATTTTATTTTACTTTTCAACATTTCAGTTTCTTTCTGCACAAGATACTCAGTGCCTGATAATACAGAATGAATTCACTTATATCAGAATATGACTGTAAAATTTCACATAAAATTTTAATTCTTTAAAATTTACTTTTTCAGGAATTGCCAGAAAAAAGTTTATTAGGCCAGCTGTTTTTCATCTTCTATGTGCTGTCATATATACTTTTTTAATTACCAACATTTGAGTAAAATATATTTCAGGAATTTAATGTAGAGTATTATAAATATAGTCAAACAAACGTTATCTAATGAAATTAATTTTATGGAAGATAGCATAGCATGATATTAGAAATAACAACAGCATGGGGCTCCTGGGTGGCTCAGTTGGTTAAGCAACTGCCTTCAGCTCAGGTCATGATCCTGGAGACCCGGGATCGAGTCCCACATCAGGCTCCCTGCTCAGCGGGAAGCCTGCTTCTCCCTCTCTCACTCCCTCTGCTTGTGTTCCCTCTCCGGCTGTGTTTCTCTCTGTCAAATAAATAAAATCTTTAAAAAAAAGAAAAGAAAAAGAAAAAGAAATAACAACAGCATACATGAGCTTTGTATTGAGTAACCCAGTTGTAGTTTTCACCATTGCCCCTTACTAATTCTGTGATTTGAGAACAATAATGTTTTTCTTTCTAATATCAGATCCATAATGAGAAAAAGAGAAACTTTGGCATTACTTATAGGGTTTTGTGAAGATGAAGTATATAATGCATATGAAGTATTCAGTGCATCTGATAAAGGAATGAAGCTAGGAAAAGGATTGTTACTATACCTCATATTATTTTAAACCAATTCCTTTCCTTTCTCCATCTAGCACATGAGATTTAGTGAAAAAGGAAGTAAGATCATAGGACTTTGGCCTTGGGGGTTTAAGTGTTTAGTCTTTTATTCTAAATGTCTCATATAGATATGTTCCACATATTTAGAAATTATTTCAACAGGTACTCTCCACTTGGTATTTGAGTCCTACTTTAATTTTTTCCCTTACCTTAAAAAATCACAAGCGGGCGCCTGGGTGGCTCAGGAGGTTAAAGCCTCTGCCTTCAGCTCAGGTCATGATCTCAGGGTCCTGGGATCAAGGCCCACATCGGGCTCTCTGCTCAGCAGGGAGCCTGCTTCCTCCTCTCTCTATCTCTGCCTGTCTCTGCCTACTTGTGATCTCTCTCTCTGTTGAATAAATAAATAAAATCTTAAAAAAAAAAAATCACAAGCAACTTTCTCATAAGAGAATGCCACATGAGCCTATATTTCCCCCAGTGTGTCAGAAAAAATCTTGACCTTTTCTTCCACTGAAAGATAATACCACCATTAGAAGAGAATATTATAATATTCCATTTTTTTCAATAATTTGATGGAAGAAATTATTTTTAGGAATTTGAAGTATTAAAACTTTTTTAAAAGCACTATCAAAAACTAGGAACTTATATCTGATTTTCTCTTATATGTTTTTGTTTTTGTTACCAGGCTGCTGCCTCCCTGATTTAGTCATTGACATTCACAGGGCCTTCAGTAATCTAAGGAAGGTGATACCTGGTTTGTAGAAACATGGAGATTTTTGGCCCATGCATCCCAGCTTACCATGGGAATATGATTTGTTGCATGCCACAAGTAGCTCAAAGAAGTAAATATTTTCCATAGCTTATACAGGCGGTATGCATTTTCATATTATAATGCATTCTTCCTTTTTTTTAAAATAATGCTGTTTTTTATCCTCTTATGATTCAGAAAATCCACATCCAATAATATAAGCAGAAATATCAGGAGAGGAAGAGGGAAAGGCTACAATCTGGTGTTCTTACCTTTTGTGTGTTTGTGTGTGTGTGGACTGTTGTTCATAATCTAAAACTTTCTCAAATAACATTGTTAAGATTTTAATATCATCTGATTCCTATCATCTCAGTGGCTGAGTTAAGAACATCTTTTACTGAAATTTGTAGTTTAAAATAAGAAATATAGAATATAGAATCTAAACACAAAACAACCAAGGGCCAAACAAACTCCTAGCCACTCTACTTTGATAAAGAATATTAAGAATGTGAGACAAGTGGCGTTCTTGGGTGGCCCAGTTGGTTAAGCATCTGATTCTTGATTTTGTTTTAAGTCATGATCTCAGAGTTGTAAGATTAAGATTCTCTGCTTAAGATTCTCCCTCACTCTTTGCCCCTCTCCCCACCATTCACACTCTTTTCTCTCTTTCTCTAAAAAAAGAATGTAAGAGAAGTTACTCTCCAATATAAAAGCTTTTAATTGGGAGAAAGAAAATTTTAAAACATGCATTTAAAAAGATCAAAAAAGCATTTTTTTGTGTGATAAAGTTCAGATTATTTGCTTGCTATTCCACTAATAAACAAACATGGTTGTTCTTTTAGAAATGTTATCTTTGTTTAAAATATACTTTCCAGCCATAAATAGAAATGCATTTCACATTTATAAGTTTATTTTCTAAATGGTATTATTTCTAAATTGTATCATTGCTTTCTCTAGTAATCAGGTATTTAAATAATTCTCAGTTCAGGAGGGGAAAGGCAAGAAAAATCATATGTGCTCATTACTGGTCTTATAATGACTTCAGGATTTTGGAATTCTTGGTTCTGTCTTCCACTGAATATTCAAATGTGCATACCCATCAACTTATCTCATTATTTATTACCTTCTTGTTAGGCAAAAAAAAAAAAAAAAAAGAAACTTGAACAAAGAATATTTTTCTGTAGAAAAATGCTGGTAATTGTTGGCAATATAAGCAAATTTAGGAACTTTTAATACCAAATTTTCTGGAAGTCAGCTGTCCTTTAAAATAATATTTATTTTGATTATTAAAAGATATACATCAATGTAAAGAGTATGAAATTCTAAAAGTCAAAGTAGATAAATGTTACCCAGAAATAATTACTATTAAAATGTTTTGGTGGTGTTTTAGATATTTTTATATATAATATATGAAGAATAATATGTGCATTTATAATATGCAACAAACAGTGCTAAGTGCTTATTACTTAATAATTACAAAATATCATGGAGTAGGCTGTATTATCCTCACACTATAGAAAAGGACGCAAACCCTTGCAAAGCAAAATTTACCTAGATTATGTAGTTGATATTCAGGAATCAGATTCCTAAGCTTCTGAATTAAACACTAACTATGCAACACATACACGTTAAAATGCACATTTAAATGAACATATATATATATTACCTGCCACATATATGCAGCTTTCACATAATAAACAAAATTAAAAATTTAACATCAAGGGCTTCTACTTCAAGTTATGATGGAATAACTGGTATTGGCCTTATCTCTTCACATTTAATAATTATAAAAATATACAAATATATGAGGTCAACTTTCCAGGCACTGGACAAAAAGCAGTACAAGAATTTGACAATTAAGAGAAGGGGAAAAAGTGAGGTGAGCGCTAGGTTTCACACTGGCTTTTTTTATGACACTTCCCTGGCCAACTTGTATGGAGGAAGAGCTCAAGCAGAGAATGAAGAGTGGCAATCTCACTGATTTGAAGAGGAAGAGATTGGAGTTGGGACTCTTGAGATGGCTGGGATATGTGACACAGTATAAGAAGAGAAGGAAGCTGAGCAGAGGGTATGGACATAAGTCAGCAGGTATGGTCCCTTAAATCCTGGGCTGAGACTGTGCTGCTCTTGCACAGAGCAGAACTACCCACAACCTGATGAGCAGAACTACCCACAACCTGATGATGGTGGTTGTATGTCTGAGAACTGAACAGAAGAAGATGGGTCAAACAGAACTAGGATACATCACAGTTCCAGCCCAACCAGAGAAAGGAAATCATTCTGAGTTCCTTTAGCATTCACAGGAGACTTTGGGAAAGTAATGATCACACACTGATTTGATAACCAGTCCTAAGAATGAAGGAAAATTTGAAACAGACTAACTTTACAAAGCATAAAACCATGCCTACTTAGGTGAAGTAGGTGTGCCAGTTAATTCCTGACAGAAAACTCAGTATCATTTAGAGAAGACAACATAAGCCAGACTTCCTAAAAAGAATCAACCATAATGTCCATCATATAATAAAAATCATTAATCATTCAACAAAGCAAGAAAATGTGACCCAAGATCAAGGCAAAAAAAAAAAACAAGAAAACCTACAGAGTATTTTACTCAGATGCTGGAATTAACTGGCAAAGACTTTAATAGCAGTTATTATACATATTTTATGGACTTAAAGGAAAAGAGGAAAAGAACACAAGGAGTAAACAAGAAATTCAGTAAAAAAAAAAAAAAATTGAAACTAGAAAAAGAACCAAAGGAAAGTCTAGAATATAAATGAAAGTGTAGAATATCTGAAATTTCAAAAATTACTAGTTAAGATTAACAGCTGATTCAATGGTGTAGAAGTTTCAGCAAACTTGAATATACGTTGACAGAAATTATCCAAATTGAAGATAAGAAATTAAAAAGTAAAAATGAAAAGGGTTTCAATGACTGATGGGACAATATAAAATGATAAAACATTTCATCAGAATTCAAGAAAGAAGAGAAAGAATGAGAAAAAAATATTTTAAGTAATATTGCCCATTTCCCCCCCAATTTGATGAAAAATATAAGCCTACATTACAGCTTTAGAAAATATCAGGCTGACAAAGTAAAGCAATTTAAGGTAAAAAAAGCAGACTGAATATGTTACCAGCAGAACTTCACTATAAAATTGTTAGATATCTCAGGCTGAAAGAAATTATATCAGATGGAAAATAAGATAATAGGAATAAATGAAGACACCGGATATGATAAATATGTGAAAAATATGTAAGACTATATTCTTTTTGTTAATTTTTGGAAAGACAACTGATTGCTTAAAGCAGAAGTGCAAACAATGGAATACAGAATTTATAACATAGAAAGAAATAAAATCGTATGAAAAATAACACAAGCAAATGATAGCAAATGGAATTACAGTGCTATAGTTTCTACATTTTCACAAAAATGATAAATATTAATAAGTAGACTGTATTTTAAATAGAAACTATAATACTTTAGGGATGCATTACTTTAATCCTATGAACAATTACTAAGAAATTTTTTAGATAGGAAACCAAAGAAACTAAAAAGCTAATAAAGGACGTAAGAACAGAATACTAAAATTCATTTGGCTAAGGAGAAACGAATCAAAAGCAGCTGGGTTGAACACAAGACAAATAACATAATGATAAACTTTAAACCCAAACATAATAATTGCATTAAATATAAATGGGCTACATACAGAAATTAAAGAAAAGATTGTCAGTGTGGATAAACAAGATTTATATAAACTGAGTATAAGATTCACAGTGTAAGACCAAGTAGATTAAAAATAATAAGAATAGGAAAATATATTACATGCAAAAAGTAGGCATAGAATGTATAGCACTGTGATATAAAGCACATTCATCAGGAAGACATAACAATTGTAAATGTATATGCTTTGAGCTTAAAAATAGTGACAAAATTTTTAAAAAGTAGACAAATGGGTATTATAGTTAGCTATTTTAATACATTTCTCTCAATAATTAATAGGAAAATCAAAAAATGTGTGTATATATTATATATATAGCAGATTTGAGCATCATCAAATTTATTGTAAATTGAAATTTACTGTATATGTAACATACAGGAAACATTGTTTTCAAATGTAGATGAAATGTTCATTGAGAAACACTATACGGGGTCAACTTTCTGTACTTAAATCACAACAGAATTCAACTAGAAATCAATAACAATAAAACATTTAGGAAAATTCCAAAATTTGGCAATTAAATGCTCGTCGTAATAACACATGGGCCAACGAAGAATTAAGAGCGAACACAGAAAGTAATTTAAACTAAATGATAATAAAAATACCACATACACGGCATACAAACCAGTGCTTAAAGTGAAGCTCAGAAGTTTAAGCAAGGGTTGTTAAATCACTGATACAAGTTTCTACCTTTAAATCTAAAAAAATGCGAATTGTGCCTGTGTAAGAAAGGAGGAAATAATATAGATAAGACAATGAAATAGAAAGTAGGTTAACATAAAGAATATCAGCAATGCTAAAACTGATAAATTTCTAGTAATACTAACAAAAAGGGAAACAAACTCACCAATATTAGAAATGAAAGATAAGACTAGACTGTACTACAGATCATATAAACACAGTGGATAGCAAAAGATTATTATGAACAACTATATGTCAACATATTAGACAAATTAGATATAATAGAAAAAAGTCTGGTAAAACCTCATACCAGAGATAAAACAGGAAATTGTATCTCTGAATAGTTGAATATTTTTTAAAGAAATTGAATTTGTGAACAAAATCCTTCCCAAAAGGAAAACTTAAGGTGAAGATGGTTTTATTGGTGAAATTCTATCAAATATTTAAGGAAGAGATAGTTTCAAATGTAACAAAGTCTTTTAGAAAATAGAGAAGAGGGAATACTTTTCTGAATGTTTTGAGAGCGATGTAACTATAATATCAAAACCTGACAAAGACATTAAAAGAAAATTACAGATGAATGTCTCTTATCAACATAGATGCATATATTCTTAACCAAATATTATTAAATTCAATCTCTATTATTAATACAATGTTAATCAAATTCCTGATGGGCTTTTTTAAAAAAGAAATTGATGAGCTAATCCTAAAATTTACTTGGAAATAATAACCTTGAATAGCCAAAGTCATCTAGGAAGAAAACAGTATTGGTGGAATTACAGCATCTGATTTTAAGGCTCAACATAAGTTTACAATAATCAAAACAATATACTGATGTAAGTAGGCAAACAAATCAGTGGAATGGATTAAAGTCCATAAATATATGTGTTCGATTAGTTTTAAACAAAAACACTAAAGCAATTAAATACACAATGGATATTTTCCACTTTTGGTGTTGGGACAATTGGATAAACCTACAGAAAAAGAATGAATTTTGACTTCTTCATACCACAGCAAAAGTTTTTTGGAAATAATTATATGTGTAAACATAAACACAAAGATTATAAACTTCTAGAAGACAAAATGCTGAATATATTAGCAATACTGAAGCAGGCAAAGACTTCTTAGAGATAACAAAAATTACTAAGGATAAAAGGACATTTTAATAGACTGGCCTCATTAAAATTACAAGCTTCTCAGAAAATGGAAAGAAAGAAGAAAATAAAATGTAAAGGTGTACCACTGATTGGTACAAAATATCAATATATTCACAAAAGACTTGTATCTAGAATATATACAGAGCTTCTTTAAATCAATTTTTAAAGGTGTCAGTAGCCTAATAAAAATAGATTTCAATATACAGTTCACAAAAGAAGCTAAAGCAAGTGGTAAATAAGCACATAGTAAGGTATTCAATATCAATAGCTATCAGGGAAATTAAAATTAAAACAACATTGAGTTATCACTTCACAACCAGCTAGAATGGATGAAATTAAAGACTCTCAACACCAAACCCTGCCAAGGATGTGGAGTAGCTGGAATTCTCAAATACTGCTCATGAAAAATTCTACCCTCTGGAGAAAATGTCTGGTAGTTTCTTAAGAAATTCAATATGCACTTAACCTTACAGCCTATCAATTCTTAGGTATTTTCTCAAGGGCAATAAGACATGGATCCACAAATATTTGTATATAAGAGTAGGTCTAGGGCACCTGGGTGGCTCAGTGGGTTAAAGCCTCTGCCTTCAGCTCACGTCATGATCTCAGAGTCCTGGGATTGAGGCCCGCATCGGGCTCTCTGTTCGGTGGGGAGCCTGCTTCTTCCTCTCTCTGCCTGCCTCTGCCTACTTGTGATCTGTCTCTCTGTCAAATAAATAAATAAAATCTTAAAAAAAAAAAAAGAGTAAGTCTATTCAAAATAATCCAAACAAAACAATCAAAATGACAATTTAGTAAGAGAATTTAAAAACGATTTGTGGTATATTCACATAATGGAATACGCTCAACAATAAAAATGAAATACCGATACATGTGACAACATGGATCAATATCGCTACTATGAAATGAATTGTTTCCCTTGTCAAATTCACATATTAATGCCACAATTCCTAATGTCATTGTATATGGAGATAAGCTTTGGGGGAGGTAATTAAGGTTACATGTGGCCATAAAGTTAGCCAAAAAGAAAGTCCTACCTAGTCTAGTAGGACTGGTAGCCTTAGAAGATGAAGAACATTCTCAGTCTCTCTCTTCCCGACTCCCTCCCGTGACTCCCTTCCTCTCTCTGTGTCACTCATGTGTGGGTGCTGAGGAAAGGCCATGTAGGACACAGTGAGAAGGTGGCCATCTGCAACCCAACGAGAGAACTCTTACCAGTTATTGCCATGTTGCCATGTTGATCTTGGACTTGCCAGACTCCATGACTATGAGAAAATAAATTTCTGCTTAAAATACCCCGTCTAAGATATTTTGTATGGCAGCCTAAGCCAACTAAGACACTCATAAACACTGTGTTGATCTAAAGAAGCCAGATGCAAATGATTGCATACTACTAATTTAACCATAAGAAATTCATGAACAGGCAAAACTAATCCATGATGATAGAAATCAACATGGTGGGCCAAGTGAGGGATTAGCATGAAGAAACTTTATGGGGTGATAGAAATATTTTATATCTTGACTGCATTGTTCATTACATGGGTCTACATATACATTTTTTAAAACTCATTACATTGGACATTTAATATCTGTGCATTTTACTAAAAATTTGGATTGAAAGATAAAAATAGTAATTTTCACAAAGAAAAATTGTGGCTGTCAAATCATGAGAATATTCCAGGAGTTAAAATTAAAGTTGACATTTGTTATTGTTTCTGAAATGAAATGATGGTTGAATTTCATGTAAAAGCACAGGAGGTATGAAAAGTAATTCAAGGCAATTATATGGGCTCTTGCTGTGGAAATGTCTCATAACCATGACCTCTGATCAGTTTTGCAAAAATATGCCTTTTGTAAGCATGATGTTTGAATAATCCTGAGCAGAAACAGAAATTGTCATTTTAATTTCATAGTAGCACTACAAAAGGCAGAATTTGATCTTTGATGATAAATTTCCTAGTTTTGTGTATATATATATACTCTTCCACTGTGGTCACTATCATTTATTTGAAATACTGAAATTCCCTTTCTCACCAATATGCCTGTGACATAGAGTGAAAGATGAGGAAATTTGACCAGAAAATGCCCTTATTGTCAACTGAGAATGTATAGTACTATAATGTAAATGTGATAGTATATTCTTTTTTTAAGCATCTTTATTAAGATATACAACATGACATAAATTCACTCATTTAACATATACATTTCAATAGTTTTTACATAATTCACAGAATTTTGCAAGCATCTCACAATCCAAGAACATCTTCCTTACCCCAAAACAAACCCAATTTTAGCAGTCACTAGTTGTCTCTCATACCACCTACTCCCTCCCCTCTAGGTAATCTTCAATCTATTTTCTGTACCTACTGTCAACATTACATATAATTGGCAATCATATATCATGTGATTTTTTGTAAAAGCCTTCTTTTGCTTACCATAAAGTTTATAAGATTTATCAATGTTGTAACATTAAAAAAAAAAAGCAGACCTTAGGTATTAGAGCATTTTTAGGTTCAGAGAAAACTGAACTGAAGGTACAGAGAGTTCCCACAGACCAGCCACTCTCATATTTGCATAGCCTCCTCTACTATCAACATCCCACACCAGAGTGATATGTTTGTTATAATAAACCTATATTGACTCATTACTATCACTCAAAGTCTATACTCTATACCTGGGTTCATTTTTGATATTGTACATTCTATTGGTTATGAAAATGGATAATACATGTATCCTCCATTATAACATCATGAGTAGTTTTATTACCCCCTCAAAATCCTCTATGCTGTTATTTGCACCTCCTCCCCAATAACCCCTGGCAGCTACTAGTTCTTTTACTTCCCCCGTAGTTTTGTCTTTTCCAGGACATCGCACAGTTGGACTCATGCAGTTTATAGGCTTTTGAGATTGACTTCCACACAGTTCTGCAGTTTATTTACACATTCATATACTTGAAAGACATCTTGTTTGCTTCCAGGTTTTGGTGGTTGTAAATCTGTTGAAAATATCTGTGTGCAAGTTTTTGTGTGGACATGAGTTTTGCAGCTAATCTGGGTAAATACCAAGGATTGTACAGAATTACTGGATTGTACAGAAAAAGTATGTTAAGTTTTGTAAGAAACTGCCAAACTGTCTCCCAAGGTGGCTGAACTGTTTTGTATCCTCATCACCAAGGAATGAGAGTTCCTTTTGCTGCACATATTCACTAGCATTTTGTGTTTTAAGTTTTTTGGATTTTAGCCATTCTAGTAGGTATGAAGAGTTATCTCATTGTTTTAATTTACAATTCCTTAATGATATGTGATGTTGAGCACTTTTTAATATGCTTATTTGCCATCTATATATATTTCTATTCAGATCTTTGGCCTATTTTTTATTGGTGTTTGTTTTCTTATGGTTAAGTTTTAAGAGCCCTTTGTATATTTTGGATAACAGGACTTTATCAGATGCATCTTTTGCCAATTTTATCTGTCATTCTTTTGACATTGTCTTTCCCAGAAGTCTTTAATTTAATTAAGTCCAGTTTACTAATTCTTTATGTTAATTCATTCTCTATGGATCATGCCTTCGGTGTTATGTCTAAAAAGGCATTAATTTACCCAACATCATTAAGGTTTTCTGTATGTTATCTTTCAGGAGTTTTATAGTTTGGCCTTTTACATTTAGGTCTCTGATCCATTTTGAGTTATTTTTGTGAAGAGTTGAAAGTTCTGTGTCCAAATTGATTTTTTTTTCCTACATCTAAACATCCAGTGAAAGATGGTCTTTTCTCCATTTTACTTTACTCCTTTGTCAAAGATTAGTTAACAATAGCCATGTGATTCTATTTCTAAGCTCTCTATTCTGTTCCACTCATCTGTATGTCTGTTCTTTTACCAATGCCACACTGCCTTGATTATTTTAGGTTTATGGTAAGTCTTGAAGTTGGGTACACAGTCCTCCAGTTTTGTTCTTCTGCTTCATCATTGCGTTGGCCACTTTTGCCTTTCCATATAAACTTGTGAGTAACTTTGTAGCTATCCACAAAATAACTTCCTGGGATTTTAAATGGGACTGTAATTGAATGTATAGATCAAGTTGGGAGGAATTGATGTCTGGATAATATTGAATCTCCCCATTCCTGAATATGGAATACTTCTCCATTTATTTAGTTCTTTGATTTCATTCATCAGAGTTTTGAAATTTTCTTCTGTTATATTTATAGCTAAATATTTCACTTTGTAGGGTGCAAATGTAAACAGTATTGCATTTTTAATTTCAAATTTCACATATCTATTGCTGTTTTTTAGGAATGCAGTTGTCATTTGTATACTAACAAGTATCCTGCAACCTTGCTATGATTACCTGTTTGTTCCAGAAGATTTTTGGTCAGTTGTTTCACGTATTTTACATAGACAATCGTGCCATCTGTGAACAAAGATAGTTTATTTCTTCCTTCCTAATCTGTATACCTTTTATTTCCTTGATTCATTGGCTACAACTTGAAGTACAGTGTCAAGGACTGATGATAGAGAACGTTCTTTCCTTTCACCTAATCTTAGTCGGAAGGCTTTAAGTAGTAGGCATTTAGTAGTAGGATTTTAGCTGTTAAGTTTTTGTAGATGTTCTTTCTCATGTTGACACAACTCCCCTTTATTCCTAGTTTATTGAATGTTTTTTATGAGGAATGGAGGTTGGATTTTTGTCAAATGCTTTTCTGCATCCCTTGATTTGATCATGTGATTTTTCTTTTTTAATCTGTTGATATGATAAATTATGTTGATTGATTTATGAAAGTTGAACCAGCCTTGCATACCCAGGATGGACCTCACCTGGTCATGGTTTATTTCCTTTTGATACATTTTTTTATTCAACTTGCTAAATATTTTGTTGAGGGTTTTTGCATCTGTGTCTATGAGAGGTATTGGGCTGTAGTTTTCTTGTAATATCTTCATCAATTTTTGATATTAAGGTAATGTCTTCCTCAAACAATGAGTTAGGAAATATTCTCTCTGCTTGTATCTTCTGGAAGAGATTGTAGAGAATTGGTATAATTTCTATCTTATGTGTTTGGTAGAATTCACAAGTTAATTGTGAGTCTGTTTCAGAAGATGCTTTATTGATTCAATTTCTTTAATAGATATAGACTTATTCAGATTGTCTATTTCTTACTTCTTTTTATGTGACTTTTGGCAGTTTTTGTCCTTCAAGTAATAGGTCCATTTAATTTAGGTTACCAAATTTACATACATAAAGCTGTTCATACTATTCTTTTATTATTTTCATGTTCATAGTATCTGTAATGACGCTCCCTCTTTCATTTCTGATCTTAGTAATTTGTGTCTTCGCTATTGTTTTCTTAGTTAGCTTGATTAGAAGCTTATCAATTTTATTCAGCTTTTCAACAACCAACTTTTGGTTTCGTTTGTTTCTATTGATTTCCTGCATGAATTTCATTGGTTTCTGTTCTAATTTTTCTTAGTATTTTTTCTCTCCTTACTTTGGGTTTATTTTGCTCTTCTTTTTCTAGTTTCTTAAGGTAGAAGCTTAGATTATTGATTTTAGAGCTTTCTTCTTTTCTAATATATATATTCAATGTTATAAATTTTCTTCTAAGCACTGATTTGGCTGCAGCCACAAATTTTGATGTTTGTTTTCATCTTCATTTAGTTCAACATATTTTTTAATTTGATTTCTTCTTCTTTATGTGTTATTTAGAAATATGTTGATTAAACTCCAGTTATTTTCTGGCATTCCATTGTTTTTCTGTTACTCATTTCTAATTTAATTCCAGTGTGGTCTGAAAGTAGACATTTCATTATTTTTATTTTTAAATTTGGCATTTTTTATAGCCAAGAATGTGGTCTGTGTTGGAGACTGTTTTATGTGAGTTTGAGAAGTGTGTGTATTCTGTTGTTGATGAAGTAGTTAATAGATAGCAATTATATACAATTGATTGATGACACTGTTGAGTTTAACTATGTCCTTATTGATTTTTTTTGCCTGCTGGATCTGTCCAATTCTGATGGAGGGATGGTGAAATCTCCAGCTATATCAATGAGTCCATCTATTTCTCCTTGCCATTTTTCTGTTTTTGTCTCTATTTTGATGTTCCTTTGTTAGGCATATACATATTAGGGATTATAATATCTTCTAGGAGAATTGGCATATTATGGTGTAATACTCTTCTTTATCCCTGATAAGTTTTCTTGTTCTGAAATTTGTTCTGGATTTTTGAGTTTTTTTCTCTCAAAACTTTATTAAATATTTTATCTATTTATTTGACAGATGAGGAGATCATAAGTAGGCAGAGACAGGCAGAGATAGAGAGAGGAGGAAGCAGGCTCCCTGCTGAGCAGAGAGCCCAATGTGGGCTTTGATCCCAGGACCCTGAGATCATGACCTGAGCTGAAGGCAGAAGCTTAACTCACTGAGCCACCCAGGCACCTTCAAAACTTTATTTCACTTCACTTCATTCTTTTTTGTATGGTCTTTGAGAAGTTGGAAATAATTCATATATTTTCTCTCTAGAGATAATGTCTTCCCCACCCCACCCGTGGCTTCTTTCAAAATTTTTTTCCTTATCTTTGATTTTCTGCACTTTGAATACAATAGGTCTAACTGTAGGGTTTTTGTATTTGTTTTTGTTTTTTGCTTTTTAGATGTTTTCCTGCTTGATATTCTCCGAGCTTCCTGGACCTGTGGTGGCTGATGCTACTTTGGAGGAAATTCTCAGCCATTATTGCTTCAAATATTTCTTTTGGTCTTTTCTCTCTTTCTTCTGGTATTCTTATTATCCATATGTTACACTTTCTGTGGTTATCCTGTATTTCTTGGATATTCTGCATTTTTTTTTTCTAGTCTTTTTTCTCTTTGTATTTCTGTTTTGGAAGTTCCTATTGACGTATCCTCAAGCTTAGAGATTTTCCTCAGCCATGTCTAGTGTACTAATGAGCTCATTAAAGACACTCTTCATTTCTGTTAGTTTTCAATCTCTAACATTTCATTTTCATTCTTTTTTAGAATTTCATCTCTGCTTAAATTGTCCCTCTGTTCTTACATGCTGTCTTCTTTATCTGTTAATGCCCTTAGCATCTTAGTCATAGAAGTTTTAAATTTCTGGGCTGGTATTTCCAACATCTTTTCCATATCTGAAATTTATGATAAGCTCAGGCCTCCATCTTTGCTCTTTTCCTTTAATATTTTGTTGGGTCTGAATCTGAGGCTTGCTCTATCCCTTGGATTACTTTTTGTTTTTTAGTATGTCCTGCAGTTTTTTCCTTGATAACCAAGCTTGATGTATTTGGCAAAAGGAACTGTGGTAAATAAGCCTTCAGTAATGTGGTGGTAACTTTTAGGGGCAGAAGTGTCTGTAGTCCTGTGATTAGGTCTTAGTTTTTTAGTGAGCCAGTGTCTCTGGACTGTGAAATTTATAATTATTTTGCATTCTCCTAACCCCTTAGATGGAGACAGAATGGCAACAGGATGCTGGCATTTAGTGTTTCCCTTATGTTGGATATTTTACTTCCCCAGATCAATTAGACTCTTAAAAAACATAATAGTTTGGGTTCTGGTAAAATAGTTTATCTCAAAGGCAGGCCTCATTAAGAACAGAATACTCTGGCATATTTCAAGATGGTTACTTTTCCCCTCTCCCTGCCAGAAGCACAAGGGGGATTTTTCCATGGTATTCACTGTGAGAATGTGGTAAAGCTCCTGGAAACTCGCAGATGTATTGGTGCTCCTCCATGACTGGGTGTCCCGGAGTTTTTAACTTTCAGACTTGTCCAGCCTGTGCACAGGCAATTCATCAGTTACAGGTTAGGTATACCTACCAAGGCACTGTTTCCCATGGAGACTTCTATTTATGGGTTTCTTCTTCAGAAAATTGTGATTATCTGTAACTTCCTTTCTATCTATCCAATTCTGGGGGCAGTAGTTTGTTATACACACATAAAATCTTTTTATCATTTTAGTTTAGTATTTCTGCACATATATATATGCATATAAGCATATATATTATATTAATATATATATATTATATACATAATATATATATATTAGTTTTGTCCCTTGTTTTTAAGTTCACACTCAGAGACTTGTTGCCTAATTAGTGGGCTTATTCTATTTACATTTATTATATCTGAAAGTATTTGAATTTATTTACTACCTTGACCCATATTTTATATTTGCTATACTATTTTTTCTTCTTCTACCTCTTTTTTCCCTAGTTTTTGTTTGTTTTATTATTTTACTTCCCATCCACAGATTTCTATTGTTTTTTCAGCTTTTGTTAAAGAATTCAAAAGAGATAACATGGTAAAGAGAATGGCCTTCGGAGTTAGCACGCCAAGGTTTAAGACTTCCAAATTCGCCACTTAGTAATAGTACAACCTTAAGCCAGTTACTTCAACCTCTCTCTTCTGCAGTTTTTTCATTTACAGAACAAGGATGACACTCAGAGTTGTCATGAGAATTGAAAGAGTAAATATATATAAAATAGTACTTCATGTGTAGTAATAGTAAGCCCTATGTGAGCCTTTGCTATTCTTCACCTCTCCTTTTTTTCTTGCCTCCTTTATTCTGGGATTTACTCTGAGATTCTTGCATTTTCTTTACATTCTTCAAAATTTTTAACATACAATTTTGACATAACAAAGTCTAAGTGTAATCAGCATCTCTAGCCTTCTTCTTAGCAAAACTAAAATTTTAGAACATTTGCTATTAATTTCCCACCTCCATATTACACTTTATTGTGTTCTATGATTTTAGCTCTATCCTGTGTTTAAATTCTCCAGTTTGTCAGTATTTGCTTTTTATAGTCAGTGCTTCTTTAGATTTGCCAACGTATTTTTCATCATCTTTGATCAGTTTTGTTTTTTCCTTCTGGATTCAGTTTCTCTTTTTCTGAACAAGACTTTTTAATAGTTCTTTTCCTTAGGGTTCTTACAAATGCATACTCATTCTTAAATGATGGTTCAGCTGGTAAAGATTTCTAGGATGATGGTCATTTCTGATCAGGATTTTGAAGTCAATACTTTGAAGAAGTCAGTTTGTCTTTTCTGTATGCATATTATGTCCTTCTGTTCCAGTGACTCTTGAGATCTTTCTCTTAGTCACATTCTATCCTCCATGTATCTTAATCTCTGTCAAATATTTTTAAAAAAATAAAATGTAGGGGCACCTGGGTGGCTCAGTTGGTTAAGCGACTGCCTTCGGCTCAGGTCATGATCTCGGAGACCCTGGATCAAGTCCCACATTGGGCTCCCTGCTCGGCGGGAAGCCTGCTTCTCCCTCTCTCACTCCCCCTGCTTGTGTTCCCTCTCTGGCTGTGTTTCTCTCTGTCAAATAAATAAAATCTTTAAAAATAATAATAATAAAATAAAATGTAACCATGAAGTATTTCAAGCATACATGAAATTAGGGAAAGTAATCAAACATATCTATTGTATTCATCATTAGCTTTAACAAATTTCATCATTTTGTCATATTTACTCCAGCTATTTTTTAAGGAAGAAAAATCACATAGACACAAGCCAAGTTCCCTATCCCATTCCCATTGTTTCATTTCTCCCTTCTCCTTCTCCAGGGCTGACTACTATGCTAACATTGGTTTGTATTCTTTCATTCCATGGTTTTATATGGTAAAGATATGCCCATAATAATGTACAACTTTAAACATTTGCATCTGCAGTATCATGTTATACATACAATTTGGGTAGTTTCTTTTTTCAGTTATTTTTATGTTTTGGAAATATAGCCATGTTGATACATGTAGATACAGTTCATTCAATTCAGCTCCTCCATTCTATTATATAAATATACCAAAAATTTTTAATCCATTTTTCTATTAGTTTCCAGATTTACACTATTACCTTCTGTGCTGCCATGAATATTCCTTTCCGGTCTCCATGGGCACCTGTTCTGGAACTTCTTTGGGGTACATACCTGAGACTGGCACTTCTGGGTCATGGGTATTTGTATGTATGCAATGGTTTGGATTTTACTTAATTTCTCTCATTTATCTCTTTGTATACCTGGGTTAGTTTCTCTAGAGTCTGGGTAATGGTTTTCAACCAGGGAGAGTGCTGCATCATTCAGGTGCATTTCTGAATGTGTGAAGCCATTTTTACTTATCATAACATCTGTGGTGCTCTCCTGGCATTTATTGTGCAGGAACAGGAATGTTAAATATCCTGTATTATGCAAGATTGTCCCGGGTACTGAATAACTTTCCTACTTAAATTGCCAGTGGTACCCCTGTTAAGACATATTTCATTACTTGAGGGCATATAGCTAGGAGTGATATTGCTATTTTTGCCATATAATATAAACATTTTCAAATATGGCTCAGATTGCCATATTGAACTCCAAAGTGATTGCACCTTTTTTATTTTTTTATTTGTCAGCTTAATTATGAAATAACACATTACCTCAAAAATTTTCATTTCTCTGTTAACTAATGAAGGTGAATTACATTACTTCTATTTCCTTATTTATCTCTTTTGGGTTATGGATGATTTCCTTAGATGTGTTGTCCCATTCGCTCTATTTGATTGTAATTATTTTATCCTTTAACATATTTACTTTCAATTAGTATTTTTCACACCTGGAATTTATTTTTTTTAATTCAAATCTGTTTGTTTTTGTTGTCTTTCCTGTATTTACTATCTTTCATTATGGTTCCTGAATGTTTGTTTTCTTTCTTTAACATTTTAAATAAACTTATAGTTACTCTTTGAAGTTAATCTATCATATCCAGTTCTTGGGGGTCTCACTTCTCCCTTTGCTTTCATTTGTTTGTGCTCCCTCTTGATAGTTTTCTTTTTGAATGCTATTTGTGGCTTTTAGTTGTGACCAAGGTTGGTGGAAAGTGCCACTTGTTTAGCATGGGCTGTGGAAGCACTCATACAAAGGGTTCTTTCATTTCTCTTATAGGACAGTAGGAAGATTTCTCAGTTGAGTTTTTGTGTTAATTTCTCAACTCGGGCTTTCCTCATTGCTTGGACATTGTAAATTAGGACTTTGCACTGCCGCGTAGTTTATGTTTGTGTTTCCATTTCTAATGACTTCTTTCCCAACAAGAATCAGTGAATGGCGAACTTCCTTGCCATTTCCATGATGGAGTAGGAGAAATTTTTTGTCTGTTTCTGGTCACAGTTTAATGTAACATGCAGCATTTGGGGGTTCTTAACTTTATTCAGGAGACTTCATTCTAGCTCCACAATTTATGCAAGCTAAAGGCCTCATCTCTTTACTTCATATATTCCTGCCACTAGCCTCATGGCATACCTATCCATTCCTAAACCTCTATAGGCCAAAGGCTTTAGACTACATGTCTTTGTTCTGGATTTTTTTCTTCTTTGCTTTTACTACATAAAGACTTCATTTCTTTTAGAACTTATTTAAAGTAACTTTATTTTGTTATACGTTATTTAGCATTCTGTGTTTGGGATGAGAGAAAGCTGTTTGTGACATTCAGTTAGGCACATTGGTGGAAACTTACATTGTTTAATTTGAATAAATCCAAATACTAGTTTTTAAATCCAACAAATAGGGGTGCCTGGGTGGCTCAGTCTATTAAGTATCTGCCTTCAACTCACGCCATAATCCCAAGACCTGGGATTGAGCCCCACTTCTGGCTCCCAGCTAGGTGGGAAGCCTACTGGCTTCTCTTTCTTCCTCTGCTTGTGCTCTCTCTCAAACAAATAAATAGATTCTTTAAAAAATATTTAAAAGTTAAAAAATAAATGCAAGAAACATAGAGAAGTATATAAAAATTAGTTTTTATAAATAAGTAACAAGCATGTCATTTAATTTTTGAAAAGCAATTGGTCAAAAATTGTATAAATTTATATGAGCTGTAAATATATAAATTAGCATACAGGTATCTATCTCTACCTTCATGCATTAAACCAGACTACTGTCCTCGGTTAACTTAGGGGGACAGAACTAAGACAGGGAATCTTTCATTTTCTACTTTATATGTTTCCTTGTGTGATTTTGTACATAGGCATTTAAATAAGAGAAAAGATACTAAAATTACTAATATAAGACAAAGTGAAAACCTTGTAAACCTAAAATACAGAGTGTGATCTTGTTTTGCTGACTGCTTTGTGATGGGTAAGTCTGGAAATGCAGCCAGCCTCAGAGCAAACCCCAGGGTCTGGGTGCAGGAGCAGGTGGTGGAAGTGACCAAGAGCAGAATGTGTCTCAGATGCCTGTTGGGGACAAGGAGCAGATGAATCAGATTGACTGCAGTCACCCATGGAGGAAATCAGTATCGGTCTGTGTCCTCCCTGTTATGTCAACCTTATGACATTTTGAGCTTTTTATAGAGGGCCACAGAGTTCTTGTGGATCTTAAAACATTTATAGTAATGCAGATTGCAGGTATGATAGATACCAGCCACACGACATTTAAAGGTCAATTGAATCTCCCTTTCAGAGCACAGTCTTCAATTTAGGTAGCCACATACTCCCTTTCTAAATTTTTCATTCTTACTCAATTCCACAAATCATATTTGATTTATCATAAAATAAGCAATAACAATGCTTACAATAAATTTTCCTAGACCTAAGTTTCTTAACTTATTTTGACTTTAGGTTATTTCTGCCACACATACAATCTACATTATCACATTAACAGACAAAATGTGTGTTTTTTGAATTTCAACGCATTGAAAGAACCAGGGGGAAAAATTCTTGCTTTCTCTACATACTAGTTGAACAGTATTCCAGACTACATTATTTTCCTGCAGGGTAAAAATAAAGTTTAAAGTTTATTAGCTTTTGTGTTTTGTAATTAACTCATTAACCATTTGTATTTGGCATCTTACTCAGCACTTAGTTCTAGGCAAATAATTTTATACTGAAAACTCCATTAACCTTCTCTGTAGGGGAATCATTTTCTTGCAAATTAAATTGCCTAATTAGCTGATCCTTTGGAAACTGATTCTGAACTTGATCCCCAAAAGGTTAACCAAAATATTTCTTTTAAAATAAGCTACTTACAGATTACTTTGTGAATACACCATATTTGAATAACTATTAGACTAACAATGAGGCTATTTATCCTAGGAATTCAGCGAGCCATCAAAACAAAACTTAATATACTTAGTTCATATTTGTTACGTGCCCACCTAGGTCTTGCACAATAAATAGAAACCCCCACCTTGCATGTGGATTTTCAGAGTTGCTTTGACTTCCTTATAAATGGCCTTACTTTGAACAGCCCATAACAAAAAGTGTGACTATATCATATCTGCTTTCTACACCAATAAGGAATAAATACACTTTCTACAGTGCGATTGAGAGGTATGGTTACTCAGGGAATATTGTGACTGTCATTATGGCTTCTACTTACTGTTCAATCTGTAATAACAGGGATATTTTCTTATGCGTTACTTTATTCATATGGATACGGGTGATGGTTCCTTTCCAAACAGGTGCTCATAGCATAAACATCAGAATATGGGCAGCAGGGTTGTTGGCACTCAGAGAAGAGAAGCTAAGAATTAACAACAGATGTGAGTTAGTCATCAAATGCTTTAGAGTGTTCTCTGCCTTGATTTTTAACCACTTGAACTAAAATGCCCTTATAACTGGAGAAAGAAGTGGAAATTTTCCACTTAATATATGAACAGGTGCGAAAATCCCTGTGGTTCAGAAGGTCCTTCTTCATGAATCTGGTTCTCATCTACTGGTCTTCATTTTTTGAGTTGTGAATTTTCCATACGTGAAACTTGTAGGAGAAGAGATAAGAATTATACATTAGCGCTCAGTATTTTTTCCGAGTCAACACAGAACAAAATGAAGTTGTCCATTATTCAACAATGTAAGTTGGTGCAGATACCTAATTTAAAAATGAAGTTAGAAACTAATTTTTCTTCACTTTATTTGGGCTTTGAGTCTGATTGTGATGACTAACCAGAAAAGTAAAAATCAAAAAACTTGCTGTTTTTTAAATTTTGGAAAGCATATGTATGTTGTGCTATTAGTTTTTTTTAATTTTAAAATATACCATTTTACAATAAATTGTTTTCACCAAGCTGAAAAGAAAATCCCTAACCATGTAGTTTCTCTTTTTCCCTCCTCATAGAATGTAACAATGTGTAGAATTTAATTATTTGAATTTTTCATAATTTTTAGGAATATAATGGTAGGGGAAAGATGAGAGAGAAGAGGGGGAGAGGAGGGAGAGAGATCACAGAAGTAGGGGAAGGAATTGTCAAAAAGGATTTTTCAAAAAGAAATTCTCAAACATAAAATAATCTAATTCTCTTTGTGGTTATAGCTAAGTAACAGTGCCAGTTGAGCTTTATGATTGCATTCCCAATTAGCTGTTTAGGTCATTGACTATGCCATGCCCTGTGTTAGGTGCTGAAAATACAGAGTTGAGTGAAATACAGCCCCTACTGAAATGTAACATTAGAGAAAAAGACCAAAAACATTTTTTTAAATAAACCCATGTGATATATATAATATCAGAAGTATGTACAAGATAAGATGTGATTCGGGAGAAGAGGTGATGGATTCTGTTAGTGGGAGAATCAGGGAAGGCTTCATATAAGTGATTAACAGGATTTCTACCATGAAAGTGGGTTTTATTGTGAAAATTGAATGGCAGAGGTTATACCACTAAGAGTGAACACTAAGCACTAATTTCAAAGTATGAAACAAGGTAAGATTAGGTTGGCACTTTTGAAGTTATTCCGATGATTATGGGAATGATTTGATTAAAAGGAATTATGACTGCATTTGGAGACCAGAGGTAACTGCAAGACAGATGAGATGTGATGATTATTTTCGAGAGGTGAAGAGGATGGAAGAGTCTGAAATGATTTCCATATATCTGGCCTCTATGGATGTCTGTGTTACCAACCTAGAAAAGTAGTATAGGAAAAAATAATTAACTTTCAGTTTAGAATGTGAAACAATTTCATGTCAAAAAAATGTTTTTTGACATCGTCTATAAATTGGGGGTGGGGTTGATGAAGAAAGTAGGATAGGAAATTTAGTTTTGCAGATTAAAACTGCTTAGAGAGAGCTTTAAAGTGAAAACATAAGGGATACTAATACAAAATTGAGAAATAGCAACATTAGTCATATGGTAAATATTCATTTTTCCTTAGTTGTCACAGGTGACCTGCCGTAATACAGAGGACTCGTGTACATGAGAAGATCATCTGGATTTGTTTTTGTTCTTACATGTCTACAAACATCTCAGCTTAAAAAATTAAGCTCCATGGGGTGCCTGGGTGGCTCAGTTGGTTAAGCGACTGCCTTTGGCTCAGGTCATGATCCTGGAGATCTGGGATCGAGCCCCACATTAGGCTCCCTGCTCAGCAGGAAGCCTGCTTCTCCC
Organism: Spilogale gracilis; assembly: GCA_004023965.1. Lineage (NCBI taxonomy): Eukaryota > Metazoa > Chordata > Mammalia > Carnivora > Mephitidae > Spilogale > Spilogale gracilis. The sequence continues at coordinate 150,993 of PITA01001843.1, read as the reverse complement.
TCTCTCACTCCCCTTGCTTGTGTTCCCTCTCTGGCTGTGTTTCTCTCTGTCAAATAAATAAAATCTTAAAAAAAAAAAATTAAGCTCCAGTGTGATTTAGGTATGAAATTAAACACATAGCCAGGAACTTCAAAGAGTTAAGAAGTTAATAGGTTAAGTGAACAGCTAAAACATGCCTAGTGATCCGTGCTTTCATGTAGCAAGAATGTGATGAGGTGGAACATAGGGATGAGCACCCCCATGAACAGAAGAGGGTAGAGTGTGAAGAGAATTCATGGAGCTGATGGTAGCACAGAATCTCTGAAAATCAAATAGTTACAGAGCGGAAAATTAGGTTTTAAATAAGGACAGCAGAGAGCATGGACATATGCGTACTGGATTGTTCATGAAGCGGGAGACAGATCATCGAAAGTGATGAAGCAAACAAATTGGCTGAGGTCAGATAATGGAGGGCTTTGTGTCCCACATTAAAGGGTTTGGATTTTCTCCTGCATTCATTGGAAAATGACAGAATGGTATAAGCTAGGGAATCATATGATCCTATGTGTTTTTCATGAAATTTTAATAATGTATTGGAAAAATGTTCTGACCAGAGGTGGGGAAAAATGTGCTCATACAGAGAAATACTTAACACATACACAGCGAGGGAAAGGGACAGGAACTTTCATTTCTGAACTTGTGTTCCTTTAGTTTCATGTCAGAAAAAAATGCATAAAATTTTATAGCTATACTTTCTGACCATTTTAATTCTAAGTATTTGCCTTTCACTGTCCTGCACTATTTCCCAGTTTGCCCTGAAACTGGGACCGAAATTAGTGACAACAGATTTACCTTCATCTAACTATTTGGTAGGGGGAGAACATGATACTAAAATGAAGTTGGCACTTGGAAAACACAGTCTCTTCTGTGACTTTTTATCATGTTTGAGCCGCTCTTTTAAGTCCATAAAGCAATTTATTTTCATTCAATGTTGAATAAATCATTTCTGCAGTCTCACCCTATGGCATATATTGTGTTAGGCATAGTTTGTCAATCTCTGAGCCTCTGATCATTTGGAAGTTGGAAGGAAAATGTGTAAAGCTCCAGTAAATGCAGTTATTTGAAACAGTGGTGGGGAAAGCAGGAGAGACTTGGGAAAAATAGCCTGATTAATGTTAAAACTAGAGTATGTTGTGTGTCATTTCTTATAAAAGGCTTTATTGCATAGAGGTCGAGTAGGCAGGGGCAGTATTTGGGGCAAAATACCTTGATGCATTACTATATTATGTAGCTTATTTGTTCATGTTTGTAAGAGGGTGTCTCCAGTCAGATTGGGAGCTCCTTCAGAATAAAGACTTGATCTTTGCTCTTGTTCTACCTGGTAATTTAGCATGCATCTGAAACACTATTGGTACTCTTAATCTCCGTCAAGTGTTGACATGTTAATCTTTTCGTAAGGAATTTAACTTTCTATTCATGCCCTAACCTTGATAGTTATACATAATTGCTGGACCTGTTTCCAAAATTGCATTTTATGGCATGACACAGTCATTCTGCTTTCGGCTTATAATATTAGCAAAACAGATGCCTTTCAAAGCTGTGTGAAATTGTTGTTTTGGAAAGGTGTTAGCCTGTACACCATGGCTAGTATCCATCTCAGCCTTCCAAGACTGACCATTTTATTTTTTTTAAGATTATATTTATTTATTTGAGAGAGAGTGAGCAAGTGGAAGGGAGAGCATGAGCAGAAAGAGAGGGAGAAGCAGACTCCCTGCTGAGCAGAGAGCCTGATGAGGGGCTCTATTCCAGGACCCTGAGATCATGACCTGAGCCAAAGGCAGACGCTTAACCAACTGAGACAACCAGGCGCCCCTGTGTGACCCATTCTGACACCATTAGCCCTCTATTACTGCTACCACTGCCACATCCTCCACACTGCCATTAATAAATAAGGCTTCAGATAAAGGCTCTAACCTTGTTCGATAGCCAGGGAAATGCTGTCAGAAATAAGAAACTTAATTAAAATACTAGTTTCTTACCAAAAGAAGTATGTAATTAAAAACGAAATGATTTCTAGGGCCATAGCTCCCTATATTTTGAAAAGCCAAACTTTTAGACTTTACAATTGCGGTATCTCTAATTATTTGCAACTCTATTTGGAGGAGGGATTGAAATTGAGTAAGGAAAAGCAAAGCCTTAAAGAAATGCTATGTTTATTGGAGCCATAAGAAATGATCACATGAGTGAACTTCACAAAATCCTGTGGAAGGATTTTTATTTTATTTAAAATAAAAACTCAACTTTTAAAACATTTTTTAAAAGAAATGTTTTCCTTTTCCTCAGTGGGGTGACCTGCAGATCCCAGTGCCACAAGGGGAGAAGGAGGGTTCAACTGAAAGCCAGCTAGGAGATTTTGGAAGGGCCGTGTTTCAGGTTTGAGATTACCCACTTGAGAGAGCTAAAATAAAAAAAAAAAAAAATAAATAAGACATATTAACCCCATCAACAGTCAGTATGTGCCTGATATTATATTATACTGCATTGATAAATAATCAAACAGTTTCTGTCCTTAAAACTTCTGCGGATTAGTGAGGAAATGGTTATGTGATTGAATAACTGTATTATGTGGTGAGTGATGTAACAGAAGCATGTGCAAATATCTAGAAGGATTTGAAGAAGGGGCGAGTAACATCGTCTAAAAGAAAATCAAACCGATATATAGAAGAAAGGAGAATTACTAAACACAGTTTAGCTTCAGAAAATCTGCTGGGAGCTTTCCACACAACATTTAGTATTGACTGGATAGGACAAAAGGATATCTGAAAAAGAAGTACCTATAATTTGTTTATTTGAATTTCAAAGTAAAATTGCTGTGTTACATAACTGCAGAGATTGCATACACTTAACTTGATCAGTTTGCTCTTAATAGTTTCTTAGTAAGGAAATGTCTCTATGCCCTACATTTTGGTAATGTGATAAAAATGCCATGTATATTTTTTTATTTCTAAAGTATTTTTATTTTATAAATGAACAAAAACTTCAGTTTTCATAAACTTCACAAAATGGTATTTGCATACAATATCCTCTTTAAAAAAGCACGTGTTATTTTAAAAGAATAAAAATTAAATAAAATACTATTGATTTAGTTATAACCTCAGTCATGTGAAAAAATGATATTTGATTACATATATTGTTATCTTTTCTCTCTGGACTACTACCTTTGAAGTTAGAAAAATCCAAAAAGGCAAATATAGAACCTGATCACTCAGGATGCACCCTGGGAAACCATGTTTACATGGTAGGAAACCTGTTGATATGGATTTTGTGGGTTAGTCTGAAATGTAGAAGTGGGCCTAGAACAGAAATAGAAGAGGGGAGTCCTAAGGTTGGAGCGAGGGGCCTGATTGACAGCCCTCCCTTTGACTTGGTCCCCCCTGGCCTTGGGCAATTCATCTCATCCTGTGGGCTCTAGGTTTTTTCTCTGTAGAGTGAGGGAATGGGACCAGGGATCCCTGAGGTTCTTTTCTAATAGAGGAGGTTGTTGTTATCTGAGAAAAAGTGATACCAGGAAAAGATAAATGAAATCATCTAGAATGTTGTGTACGATTTCATAGTTCATATTGGAGAAAAGTTTGACTAGAATATCTCCTAAAAAATTAAATGGATGATTATCTTTATTATGTTGTATTTTGCTTATAAAATTCAGGTTACTGTTCCACTAGGTACTCATTGTTAAAGTAATAAGCTGTGTGGACGTTTTGGGCATGGTCACTATAGGATAACAGTGGTCACTGTATCCTTCATTCACGTTTAATTGTTAAGCATATTCATAGAAACGGCTGCTTTTGCAAATCATCTGGAGGCTTCAATAATTTTTCCAAGGTTCTCTTTCAATCCTTTTATTTTTCAAATACTGCTGAAGCCCCTCTGATCTGATCATTGCTATCTCTGTTTTCTTTTTCCGTTTTTTCATGGGTCCAACTCAACCCCATCCTCATTTCTCAATGGCTAAACATAGGACTCTGAGTGTTCTCTAGTCCTTCCAGCACTTCACGTTATCCTTTCTTCTGCACGATTTTCAGTTTGCAATTTCTCACTGCATTGCCAGGTTCCGGCCAGACTGACTGTGGTTGAAAAGACAAGAGAATAAGGCTGACAGGAATCTTCAAATGTGCATGTAGCCACTGAATTGGCCAGTATTTCGGAGTTACTTCTCTTTCTTCAGTGCTGAAATGTGTGGACTGATGTAATGAAGAGTCAGATAGTGCATCCTTCTCCTATGACCTTCTTTGACCTTGCGTGGCTAAATATAGGAGTCGGGTCTTATCCCGGATCACACTGCAGCTTTTTGGAATACTTTTTTCTTTTCTTTTCTTTTCTTTTCTTTTCTTTTCTTTTCTTTTCTTTTCTTTTCTTTTCTTTTCTTTTCCTTTTCTTTCCTTTCCTTTCCTTTCCTTTCCTTTTCTTTTCTTTCCTTTCCTTTCCTTTCCTTTTCTTTTCTTTTCTTTTCTTCTCTTTTCTTTTATTCTCTTCTCTCCTCTTCTCTTCTCTCCTCTCCTCTCCTCTATTCTTTTTCCCCCCCAAATCAAAACAAGGAACAGATCCAGGTGGCAGCTCCTTGCAGCTAATTCCCTTGCTTTTCCTCCTGAAGCCTGTTTTTCTCATTAGTCCCCCCTCTGGTGTTTGATCTGGAGCCACCAGGACAGAAGGCAGAGAAGGTGAGAGAGTCAGTGTTGGATGGAAGCTAAGCAGAAGAAAACAGAGAGGTTTGTCGGTGGAAATAAATTCTATAGAAGTTATGAGATATAAACTGAGTGTTTGGATTTAATGGACTCTGCAGAGATAGGTTGTTCTGAAAAGAGAGAGAGAGAGCAAGTGAGAAGAAGGAGGAGGGATGGGAGAAGGGGAGGAGGGAAGGATGTAGACTTAGAGGAAAGATGGACAGAGGAAAAGGGAAACAGACTTTTAGATTTCAGTAGGTACACAAATATGCAAAGGAACTGAAGAGGGTGTGGTTTCCTTACCCATCACTGGAGGAGGAAGCTGATTGCTCTGGACATGCTCTTAGAACTGAGGCAAGGGCAGAGTGCCTGGCATTTCTAATCACCGAACCACTCTTGTCACAAAAACATCATCTTAAGGATATTTTTCTTCCATGTGGCCCAGTGGAGGCAGGTAGGAACCACAGCTGATTTTTCCTTCATTTACTTTTCCTTTTTTTTTTTTTTAAGATTTTATTTATTTATTTGACACAGAGAGAGATCACAAGCAGGCAGAGAGAGAGGAGGAAGGAAGCAGGCTCCCCACCGAGGAGAGAGCCCAATGCGGGCCTCGATCCCAGGACCCTGAGATCATGACCTGAGCCGAAGGCAGATGCTTTAACCCACTGAGCCACCCAGGCACCCTTCATTTCCTTTTCTTAATTTCTCCTTTGTACTTTCGATATCTTTTTTGTCTATTTAATATTGCATCTAATCTCTTTTTATTTTGTCCTTGTCTGTCCACGTCGACCTCAGTGTTTCTGCGCTTTTGGGTAATTTCTGGCATTGTAGTTGCAATGTTTTGTTTTGTTTTGTTTTTTTTGTTTCAGAACTGGATCTCAGCTCTTTTAAATAATGGGCTTTTGTACAGGGGAGGTCTCTCTTAGATTTAACTCATTAAGTGATACACCCTACATTTTTGGAAGCAAATGAATTTCCAAAATGTAAAGTCTCTATCCCATTAGAGAATGAATCAGTGCCATCATTCCCTGACTAGGCTTTGAACGTACCTTGCAAAATGGGAGTTTCTTCAACACATTTTCCAGGGCATACAGTAAAGGAAAAAGCAGTGCACAGAAAGAGAAAGGAAGAAAAATAGGGAATGAGCATTAAAAAGAAAAAATAGAAACACAGCGTACATTTCAAAAGCTAAGTAATGCTGATAGCAGAAGCGGCCCATTGTTTGTACCCCAAAGCCAACAGTTTTCTAATCTCAATGAAGATCAGTGATGAATAGCACAAAATGTGTCATAAAATTGTTTGAACTGTTATCTGGCAGCATGGAAGGAGATTTACTCAGATTTTATCTTAACCTTTAAACAGAATGTTTGAAATAGGATTTGGTTTATTACAAGACAATTCTTTAAAAAATGAAATATAGTTATATAGTTACCAGGGATTTTTTGTAAGTGCATTCTTGGTGTATTCAAAATGGTCAATCATTGTAAGAAACAGGAATAGGTTGGAAGAAGTTACAAATTATACATAAACAGGTAAGGAGAAGTGAGCTAATAAAAGTCTTACTCAAGATGCTGTTATTAAACATTACAGCATTTTAATATGTGTTTTAATTGTATTTCTATCTGTTAAGCATTTCAAAGACCTAGTGTCATATTGTGGTTAGTTATGTATAAAGTTTTGTTTTTAATTTTACTTGTAATTCTATAAAATCATTCTTATTTTTGCTTTTGTGAAGTATTAGTTTAGTGAGCTTTTAGCAGTACTAAGACTCCATTAAATACTTAACATAGGGGGTGCCTGGGTGGCTCAGTTGGTTAAGCCACTGCCTTCAGCTCAGGTCATGATCCTGGAGTCCTGGGATCAAGTCCCACATCAGGCTCCCAGCTCCATGGGGAATCTTCTTCTCCCTCTGACCTTCTCCCCTCTCACGCTCTCTCTCATTCACTCTCTCTCTCAAATAAATAAATAAAATATTTTAAAAAATATTTAACATAAATAATGCCAGAGGAGACTTTAAGGTTAAAAATTAGAATAGAATTTGGGCTTTGATGATGACTCTGTCACTCTAGTTCTGTGATCCTAGGAAATTTAATAGGTTCTTCATACTTTTGATTATTAGTCTGTAAAGTGTATTACTCTATGGAGCAACTGTAATGATTTTTTTATATTTAACAGTGTCTAGCACAAAGTAAATGATTAATGTATGGTAATTTACATTACAACTACATCGGTTTATCTGACAATTTAACATTAAATGTGGTATAAAGGATTCCATCTTTAAGAACAGGGATCAGAAAACTTTCTTCTGTAAAAGGTCAGATAATAAATATTCTAGGTTTTGTAGACCATACCATCTCTCATTACACAACTCTGCTCTTACATCACAGAATCAGTCATAAGTAAACAAATAGGTGTGGCTATGTCTCAATAAAACTTTACAAAAACAGGCAGTGGGTCCGCTTTGGGCTGTGGGCTTTCATTTATCAACCTATGTTTCAGACTGTCTTCTTTTCCTTCCTTTCACTCACTTACCTTTCAAAAACAAAACAAAACAAAAGGACGCCTGGCTTATTGGCTCTCAGAAATAAGGTGCATGTTTCTATACCAGGATCTTCAATCTTTACACACTGACCCTCACTAAGAAAAGATAATTTGGATTTAACCCTGTGTGACTTAGAGTTTGCTAGGACAAACAAAAGTTCTAAGAGTGATATAGCTTCATCCCCACTTTGCAAATCTCCTAAACAGTTCTGTGCCACAAACCCTCTCCCTGAACTCAAGTGTCTTTTGCCAAGGAATTCAGAGGGCAATGTCATTCAGTGCCATTAAAGTTGAAACATGCTTTTCTTACATTGGCTTTTAAAATAGCCTTGCATATAGATATTGGCTTTAGTATTTTAGTTACCTCTGTAGGGCACCTACATTCCCTCTTTACTTATAATGTATCTCTATGAATAATTGAATAACTTCAAGAAAAGATTAGGTGAGGTCATTAGCTAAGTTATCAGCACCAAAGCTTCTGTTCAGGATGCACTTTGAATCTCAGCTTTCCTGAGACTCAGTCTTTTCCCATTGCTCATTCCCTCTTGTCCCATTCTCTCTTATTTTCTATTATCGTCAAAATAATTGGCTGGACGTCCACATAGTTCTATATCAAAGGCAATTTCTCTCTCCAGTCTATCAGAACAACTCCCAAAGGCAAACCTGAACATTACTTGAACATAGAGTCACTAGCAAGTAAATGCAGTTCTGAAGCTGAATCTGGCTCAAGGACATTTAAACAAATCTGGGGAAGATCTCCCTTGCTGTATTTTCTGCGTTTACTGTCTCCTACTCATCCTCAGAAAGCCTCCCATCAAACACATTCCCTGTGTGATCATGAAATGAGTTAATGTTCAAACAACCTCATCCACGGGAACAATAATAGGAGACTCACATCCTACCTGGATATACAAAGGCATTGATGTTGGTATTCAGCAGCATAGTTTTAGAGCTCTTCCGTGGCGAGGAGGCAGTCCTCATGCTAATAAAAATCAATCAAACAAACAAACGAAAAAACCAACCTCACTGTGAATGTTTGCAAAGGATCTGATATTCCTTGCGGTTCCCTTAGCTAACTTAACACACATTTTGAAATATACTCTTGACTGCTGTCAACAGCAGACTTGTCCTCTGTTAAATATAAGCCCTATGAAATTAGTCATTAATCCCTTGCTGCTCACAGGGTGGGTACTTGTGAACAATGAGCATGGGCATCACCTTTGAGCTTGCAAAGTGGAATCTTAACCCCAAAGCCAGAGCTGCTGAATCATCATGCACATTTTAACAAAATCCCTTGTCATATATTTGCACGTATTAAAGTATGAGAAGTGCCAACTTAATTCTTGGATTCTTCTCATTAAATTGGAAATCATAATACATAAGCGGTCGAAAGGATTAAATGAGAAGGCATTTGCTGAGTGTCTGGTACCAAAACCTGCAGCAAAAGGACTTTCCGCTCCTTAAGGGAAGGGGATGGGTGTTTTTGTTCCTCTCTGCTGGATCACGGAATGCTGATGGAAGAAGTTTGGACTATTCAAGGGAATTGTTAGGAAATGGTCCTCTCCCTCAGAGAAGAGCAGGGCCCTGCAGAAACTTGTCCACCTTTGGTAATTAAGCATTGAGACAATGTACGTGGTGGACCTCCACAATCTCAAGAAAGCCAATCCAGTGAGATCCCTCCTCTCTATGGAGGGGAGTGCTTTGTATGTTTGGCTAGACATAGATTCATTTGGCAACAGTACCACATTTTTTTTGTTGGTATGTCTGCTTCCCACATAATGAGGCTTTTAAAAACTGTGCTTAATTTGTTCCTAAGTAAATCCCCAGAAGGAAATTACCCCTTGGGAACTTTGTAATCAGTCTTCTAGGTCCAAAGTCAAAGACAATTATAGCATTGGGCACAAAGTCAAGCCCATCTGAAACTATCCATCATTCCTTTCATTTAAAAATTGGTGTGGGGCACCCACAATCTGTAACATGCTTTAAAAGTTACTCCTAAACTTGTGCTTATCGTGCCAGTGGTTAGATTAATGTAGGCAGATGGCCCATGTGCCTGTGAATAGCATGAAAAAGAGATAAGGAGAAATACTTTTTGTGTGCAAGCTTAGTTATTATGACTGATAAATAAATAGCACTTATATCAAAGTAGGAAGCACAGGAAAATTGCAAACTAGCCTTCTTTTTATATTTTAATGCCAAAGATAGCTAGGTGTGCACTTAGATTGCTTACGATTGATTTTAGTATGTGAACACACTGCTTGAGCCTTCTAACTACCGTGGAAAGCAAATGTGTGGATTTTTAGTACTAACAATGATAAATAAAAAATTATGTATATATGTAGTATTTCAAACAAATCATTAAACAGTACTTTAATGAATTTGGTCACTGGTTTTTCCCAATGAGATTATTTGTTTGCTTTTAATGTTTTCTAACTGAAGACATCATTAAAACTGTATATAAGCCATGTATCATACACTACCCATTTGACGTTTTCATATTATAACTACATAAAATATTTTGGAACAGTGTTGTGCTATTGCAGTCATTATTTCCAGATATGTGTGTGTGTTTCCAGAATATATATATTTTATATCATTTGCAATGTGTATATATGTATACATATATATATAAGCTCATATATATGCATATGTGTGTATATATTTGATACTGATGATTCAAAAACAATTCCATTTCACTTATCTACATCTTTGATCAAGGTGTATTATGTTTTTGTTTCTTATCAGGTTGCAGAAATATTGCAGCACTTAAACTATTCTTAGGGGTTATGTTTTACTGATAGGCATTTTATTCTATTTGTCCAGATTTGATTACTACACTTTAGTGCACCATAAATAATATGTTTGGGTTTTATGACTGCTGTGTGCTTTCCAAAAGTGCTAAGCTTAGCAGGATTACACTGTGATGACTGTTGCTTTGAATCTGCGAGGTTTTATGTATTGCAGAGAAACATGGGTAATGATAATGCATGACCTGTATGTTTATAAAGGACTGAAATTTGCCTTTCTATTATTTCAGTCTGCTGGAGCAACCCTGAATAATTCAGGGCTGTCCTTCATATTCAGCCTTTAGTTGAGTAGAATTATCATGGATGTGCCAAGTCTTCTTTCCTTCTGCTAAATATCGTCATTTTCTTCAACAGCTCCATTGTATCCTCATTTGTAGGGCTGTTTCTAACTCTGGCATCTTTTCATGGTCTACTCTAGTTAAATGTGAGCACATAAATGAGCACACATCTTGGATGTTGCTTAATATCACATTTGGCTTTTTTTGTGTTCACATTACAAACATATTCTTAGCTCATATAGAACAACTGTGGTAGATTCTCCGTGTCTTTTATTCCTTTCGTTGACCTTTCAACTATAATCTAAATATGTAATTTCATATAGATCCCTATTAAATTTCAGTTTAGTTATTAGGCCATTTATATTAGGTGATCAGAAGTGCATATCGTGATCTTTGTTCTGTTCTACTGATCTGTGTGTTTTGTTTTTATGCCAATATCCTACTGTTTTAATTACTGTAGCTTCATAATATAGTTTGAAGTCAGGGAGTGTGATGTCTCCAGCTTTGTTCTTTTTTCTCCTCAAGATTGCTTTGGCTATTTATTTTTGGATTGTTTTTGTTTCCACACAAATTTTAGGATTATTTCTTTTATTTCTCTGAAAAATATCATTAGAATTTTATTAGGGATTGCATTGAATCTGTATATTGCTTTGGGTAGTATGGACATTTTAACAATTGGTCCTTTCTGTATCTTGACTATATCAAAGTCAAATTCTGATTGTGATATTGTTTTATTTTCTTGGAAGATGTTGGAGGAATCTAAATAAAGGATAAAGAGGAAGGTTAGTGCCTCTTGTGACATACTAATCCTATGGAATTTTCCTTAAAAAAAATGTTTGTGGTCGAACAAGTTTGTAAAATTATTTATACTGTGCTTCATGTCTTGCAGATTTTTGATCATGATTATTAGATAATCAAAACGTCTGAGAAGTTCTACAGTTAAGAAACCAATTTAAACTTCATTTACCCAGTATTTCCCAAATTTATTTGACTACTGAATTATTTTCAAGTGTTCTACTTGATACAGTTTGTGAGTTGTTAATTTATTTTATTGGCTCTATTTAATTTTGATTTGATTTTCCAATAATATCAGCTGCTATTCAACATCTGTATAATAATATAAGTTTTTGATAGAGGTGATCTTTATCTTCACCTAAGATAATGAGAAAAATGGGGGAAAGGGAGTATTAGGACAAGCTACTAGAGATCTTACCTCAGCTTATTATCCATTCCATGATTATGTGATACTCTATGATTATCACTCTTCAACCAGAAAGTATTCATTTATCTGACATAGCAACCATCTTATGCTACTTCATCTTGTTCACAAAATTAGAATAAGGATATTGCCTAGTGTCTTAAAATCAGAATATTTCTCTAATTTTAAAAAATACAGCGTATAGCAAAGGTCATTTCTGTTGTGCTGTGCTTTAAAATTTTGGAACTGTGGAGTAGATAGTACTTGTTATAGATCACAGAGAGTTAATTAAGTAGTATGTGACCCATAGAGGAAATCAGAGTAAGAGAACCCCAGTTATCGTTTTGTCTTACATGTAGTAATGTAGTCCATGCATTTGTTTTCCATTTCATACAGACTCAAAACACACATATAAGGAGCTATTGTTCTACTTGATGGAAGATATTACTTGAAATTCTACTAGATTTTATAAACTTATTTGTCAAAAATCTGACAGCAGTGGTGCTTTCTTCAGATGTGGAAAATAGACCAAATCAGTCCATATTGGAAGATTTTCTGTGCTTGCTAGAACTTCCTCAATGAAATATTTCTTCTTCTTCTTAAAAAAAGAAGGAAATAAGGAATTCTGAATTCCTTACTTTGACAGATATAGAAATTTGAATAAACATTAACTCCACAGCTAGAGGCTTTTCTAAGTAAAATAATAAGTTTATGTAAAATCTAAACTCTAAATGACATCTCTATATTAATTAATTATACTGCATCTGCAAAGAAAGAAATATGAATATAAACCATTAAAAGTTGGAAATGTCATTAGGAGACAGGCTCAGGGCTGCTATAAGTTCCTAATTCTTCACCTATAAATATAACTTGTATGTAGCTACTGTGATACATTATTATTTTTGTGAATTATATTAAAATGCCAATAAAATGGTATATACCTAAGTCAGTATAAACTAAATATAGCTAAAAATAATTTATCACACTTACTTCTTAATCACTCTTCCGTTAAGCTCTTTTTCTTCAGTTTATTTTGCTACTTTTGGTACAGTATAATTTCTAATCCCTCATACTGTCACTTCCTGAAGTGTGTAACTGCCTCCTTATATTTTCAATCCCATATGTGTCACAGTGATACATTGGAGGGAGTTTGCAATTGGTATTAGAGATGGATACTGTTTGTTCATTTTATGAAATAATGAAGTAGGAGAAAAAGATTTTTTGTCATTATAGAGGTGTGCAATCTCTAGAACTGTCCATAATGATAACATGCTAAATCTTTCTCAAGGCTACAAAGTGCTCAGCCCCTAGGATGAGCACTGACCCCCCAAAACTGGATGATCTTTTTTTTAGATTGAAAAGTTGTTTATTTTCATATATATACATATATATATTATTTTATTTTTTCAGTGTTTCAAGATTCATTGTTTATGCCCCACACCCAGTGCTCCGTGCAATACGTGCCCTCAGTATCCACCACCAGGCTCTCCCACCCCTCCCCTCCAAGACCCTCAGTTTGTTCCTGAGTCCAAAGTCTCTCATTTGGATTACCCACTGGATTACCCACTTCCCATTTCCTTTCCTTCTCCTGGATTACCCACTTCCCATTTCCTTTCCTTCTCCTATTGTCCTCTAAATTACTACTTATGCACCACAAGTAAGTGAAACCATGTGATACTTGACTTTCTCTACTTGGCTTATTTCACTCAGCATAATCTCTTCCAATCCGGTCCATGTTGCTACAAAAGTTGGATATTCATCCTTTCTGATGGAGGTGTAATATTCCATTGTTTATATGTACCATATCTTCTTTAATTACTGGATGATCTTTTAATGAGGGTCTATGTTAAGAGTGAACAGAGATAATAGGATGAGTCTTCCATCTGTTGTATGTCCTAAAGTTTCCACTTACATTAAAGAGCTATAGTTTCTGGTCTTCAGGAGCATAGTGTTTTTATTGGAACTTAAGTGTTATCATTGACTGCAAGTGACAAGGTAAGTCATTTATCTCCTTTTAACTTTGATTTCCTAATTTGGGTAAGTTGGATGATAATGCATGCTTACTTTTTTATGATTGATATATAGGCTATGGTAATTTTCTCCCTTTTCTATTAATAAAATCAATTGTTTCTATTAATAATTCTATTAATAATTAATAATTTCTATTAATAAAATTGTGTTGTTTAGACTTCAAAAATGACTGTCATTTCCAGTGTTTCCCAGGATTTGTGCAATGATATTGCTTTTACTCCTATCCCAAGATTCAAACTTTTAGGGCATTTACTTATCTCTAATTTAGTGTTCTTCTTACACACATACACACACACGTGCACAACCATCTTTCTATATGTTATCTCTCTGCTTTTCTGGAAATACAAATTACTAAAAACATATTATATGTGTATGGAAATATTTTAGAGGAAACAGTAGCCTTCCCCTGAGAATTTAAACCTTTCAGTACTTGGTGATAAAGTATAAAACACAAACAGTAAAATGAATTCAGCTAACATTCGAGTAGTTTTTTTTCTTTCTAAGTATGGTGCTAAATTAGGGATGGAAAATTATTGAAACCAAGAGTCCTTAAAATAGCTATTTAATGTCATGAGTAACAGGCCAAGTATCCCTTAGCAGAGGAAATCATCACTACCTAGCTACTTTTGCTTAGCTACAATCCTTTCAGTGTAATTGTCTACGGAATCACTAATAAATGTATTATAGCTGGAGACTTTGAATATTGTATTTGATGGAATGGTATAATAGTAGTTAAAATTTACAAAGTATGTCGACACAGTGCTAAATGCATTGTTCCATGACATTTGGTGCTGACAAAAGTTCTAGGGTCCAAATTAATTCTTATAATTGATTTTTAATTCAAGCACAGATTTCTTGAAAATCTGACAGAAACATTTAAAAGTAAAATATATATCAAAATAAGACATAAAGAAACCCACAGGGGCGCCTGGGTGGCTCAGTTGGTTAAGCCACTGCCTTCGGCTCAGGTCATGATCCCAGAGACCCGGGATTCGGTTCCTGCTGAGCAGGGAGCCTGCTTCTCCCTCTCTCACTCCCCCTGCTTGTGTTCCCTCTCTGGCTGTGTTTCTCTCTGTCAAATAAATAAAATCTTTAAAAAAAAAAAAAAACCCACAAATACAATTTGGGAATTTTCTGGGGTATCTGGGTAGCTCATTCAGTTAAGTGTCTACCTTCGGCTCTAGTCATGATCGTAGAATTTCAGGATTGAGCCTGCATCAGCGGGGAGTCTTCTTCTCCTTTTCCCTCTGCTCCCCCCACCCATGATCACTCTCTCTCTTGTCTCCCTCTCTCACTTTCTCTCTCAATAAAATCTTTAAAAAAAAAAACAACAATTGGGAATTTTCTGTGACCTTATTAATGTACGTTGTATTAAAATGCACATAAATCAATTAGTTTATAGAAATGTTGCTCTTTTTAAAGTGCAATCATATTCTAAAGGATTGTATCTTTATATCTTTTACTTAGTTCATTGTATAAAATATTTGTACATATTTGTAAATTCTTTATACAACAAACTTAAATATTTTCTCCACCTAATTACTTCTCAAGGTGTGCTGTTTGGACCAACATTAGTATCTGCAGGGAGATTAGAAAATGTCAGTTTCCATCCAAACATACTGGACCAGAATTTGCATTTTAACCAAAGTCCCACTGATTCATACACACATTTGGCAAGTTCTGTCTACTTTTAAAAAATACAAGTAGTGCTTTTAAAAATGCTATTATCATAGGTCATAGAGAAAAAAGTCACATTAAGTGTTAATATAAATATGTAACAAAATATTAAACTTTTCTTTAAATCAGTAATATTTCTTTTAACTTTTTTAAATGATTTATATTGTGTATTTGCACTTTGAAAATATGAGACTATATTTAGAATTACATGTTATGAGATTTTTAAATTATTTTATGCATTATTAAAAACAAAGAAAAATTGAAACAAGTTTAAGGAAAACATTTCTTTGAGCTTAAAATTTGTTATACCACAAGGGGGTGCTAATGCTTTTGATTTGCAATTTGAAAATTTACATCCAGATAAAATTAAGTTTTCAAGAATGACTGTGCATTATATATAAGTAAACACACAGAACAAAATGGTGTAAGTTATTAAAATAGAGACCTGAGTTATAAATTAAACTTATTTTACAAGTTTTTTATGTGCAAAGATTAATTTAGAAAGCTTCCTATTTCTATTCTTTTTTGAACATTCTGCAAAATTTAGAGAAAATTTTAGCCTAAGAACATTGAAGAGAAAATGCTGAAATATGAACAGTGGCTACTTCATGAAACTAACATGGGAAACTGTTATCCTCTTGATATATTTCTGTGTATTTTCTATCTCATTCTTACCATGGTCATTGGAGATTATATTTATAACCAGAAGAAAAAAACATTAAGAAGGAAAAGAAGGTGGGAAAGGAAGAAAAGATTGAGCAGTCATTTGCCAAGATATGTTGGGGCTAATACTTAAATTTTGCTTGAAACTTACAAATGGTTTAAATGTCAGAAAGACACAAGAAACAAAGAATTTGAAGTCTTGTGAATAGGATTAAATAATACTTGCAATGCTAAGATGCCCCCTGAATTTTCCTTTCTTCATGTAGTATTTACCGAGCCTACAAACTACATAAAATGGATTCCTGCTTAAATTAGTGCAACATTAGATATTCTTCCAATGGAAACTTCTTACTGAGTGAAAATATACCTAAACTAGTACAAATGTGTTCCTCTGGCAGAGGCTACTAATTCTTTTTAAATCAGGAGGGTAACTTTGGTGTGGTGGCCTTCCTAAATCTAGAACAAACTTAGCGGCCAATGGAAGTAGGTTTCTTAGAGGCTTCATTAATGTGATAATAAGTAATTTAGCTTAGGAGGAAAGGAGAGGAGAGGAAAAACTACAGCAAAATTTTTAGTGAAAAATATGTATGGTTCATTGTAGATAATATACGATATGTAAATATGTACCTATTCTCCGATACTTACTATCTACAGTCTGAAGAATTAGCAGGAATGGCTTGGTTTGCCCTCCTTTTGCCATTAGTGCATAAAATATACTTGAATATCAGTAATATATTTGAATTTCATACAGTTGTATGTCTAATCAAAATCTGATCTATTACTCTTATACTTTTGGCAGAAGATCTTGCTTGAAGAAAAAAAATTCATATCATTTTAAAAGTTAAAAGCAGACCACCAATCACAATTCTTAAACATGCTACTTTTACTTTCTTATTTGGAGTACTTGCCAGTACCAGCCCCCAGTAAATCAACATGTAAAATAATTAAATCTGGGTTTTTTTTTTGTTAAGGGATAGAGGCCTTTAGATGTTTTTAAAGCACAAGCCTACCTCATTAAAAGAACATAGCACAAGTCTTCTAAAATTGTACAGAAAAATGTATATTTTTTAATGTCAAAATGAGAATTAATGAGAAACACCCATTTGGGTGGTTGGTGTTCCAGATTCTGCCCCTCTGAATTCTTGTCCCCTTAAGGTTCTGAGATTTTATTTTTTGTGATCATAACTGTGTACACTGTCTTGCAGCTCCCGGGTGCAGAAACTTCTTCGCCTTGATTCTTGATATATGTGAGAGAATTCCTAAATAACTTTTATTAAATTTTATGTGAACACAAAATGGAAATGCTTGATGAGAGTAGAATTTGAATTTTTCTTCACTTATCCAAATCATGTACATTCTTAAAATGCAGTTAGAAGGGTGCCTGGGTGTCTCAGTCCCTTAAGCATCTGCCTTTGGCTCAGGTCATGATCTCAGGGTCCAGTCCCGCATCTGGCTTCTTGCTCCGTGGGGAGCCTGCTTCTCCCTTTGCCTGCTGCTCTCCCTGCTTGTGTGCTTGCTCTCTCTCTCCCTCTCTGTCAAATAAATAAAAAATCTTTTTAAAAAATGCAATTGGAAAGACTGAACCAGGTATACTTATACCTGGCTTAGTATATAAATATGAAGACACAGTAATATAAAGACACATAATTATAAACATTAGTTCCAAAGGACCTAATAGGTCTTTAAATTCATTCTTCTTGGCCTTATTCCTTCTCAGAAAATAACAGTCTCTTAGCCAGATAAACTTTGATCACTGTCTAATATTCTGTTGCCCTCAAGAACTAGTCTGATGGTTTAGTTCACCCATTAAAGACAAACTGTAAACTTTTTGTTTTTCATGAAGCTTTCTCTACCTTGCCTTTCCAAGTGTGTTCTATAGCTCAGCAGCAGCACCTGGGAGCTTGTTAGAAATGCACACGTGCATCCCATTACCATTTGTGGTCAGAAGGTTGTGCCTCGCTGAGGGCTTATTCTAAGGGCAAGGATGACTGAATAAATGAATTTTAGATGAAGAATGGCAAATATAGGGTACATGTGCTACTCTTTTCCTCTATTCTGACCTGTGGTAATAACAATCATCATTAAATTAACACGTCACTCTTTTCCCTTGATCTCGGACTTTTCCTGAGACAAATTCTCAAACCAGCACTCTAAATAGCCCTTAACATAGATTCACATTAAATCTATTCATTATAACTTATCTAAGTCTTCTGGACAAATATTATCCACTTTTTTCCTCCCTAGACAAAATAAATGGCTGCATGTAAGAGTATTGCAATATAAGTTCATAGTAAGTACAGAAACTAGAATACATAATGAGTGACAAGAGTTGACATGTAGATAGTAAATGAGAGAGGTTTATTCATTCCCGGAACTGTAAAGAATATCTTGGACCAAGTCCCTATCGACCAAGAATTATTTTTCTTTTTTAATAGAGAAACAGTATCAGAGCACTAAAGGATATGAGAAATAACCCAAGTCAGCATTTTATATTTATAAAAAGAAAAGAAGAGGAAGACGAGAAAGAGGAAGAAAGGAAGGAAGGGGATCTAAAGTATGTATTTGACTTGTTAATAGTTATAGTCATTAGTATTATATTATGTTAATATATAATTATTAAATTGGTATTTTTATTTCTTTAGTTGGAAGTAAAAGAGAAAAAAAATCCAGGTAATTTTATAATAAATGCTGTTAGTGATAACATTATACTTATGCACCTGGTAAGGTTATTTCAAATAAGGTGTGTTCTGGCTTTAACAATTAGGTTGCAAAAGAGAACCCAGGTCATGAGAATGTTACATGGTAAAAAACTTGAGTTATAGGATGCTTGGGTGGCTTAGTTTAGGTTAAGTGTCTGCCTTTGGACACTTTAGCTTTGGTTCAGGTCATGATTCCAGGGTCCTGGGATGGAGCCCCACTTCAAGCTCCCTGATCAGTGGGGAGTCTGGTTCACCCTCTGCCTGCCACTCCCCCCTGCTTGTGTGCTCTTTCGCCCTCATAAATAAAAAAAATAAAATCTTTAAAGAAAGCTTGAGTTACTATGTCTACCAGCATAATCAGTACCTAATAATAAATCATGAGAAGATAGACCTAATTATGAGAAAATGAGAAATCAAAGAATTTGTATCAAAATTATTAAATAATTTATAACATTTTCCAGAGATAGCTTTTAAAGATTCTGATTGTTCTGAGGATGGAGTTGCCTACTCCTGAGGCTCACATTGTTGAAAACAGGAATAAAATCATTTTCTATTTTAACCTTTCCCAGTGTCTACAATGCATTTAGAACCAGTCAAGGTTCAGGGCAGAAAACCATTTAGCTGTTTCAAATGAAGAGTGATTTAATACAGGGATTAGGTGCTAACAAAATTATTGGCAGATGAAGGAGCAAAAGTCAGGGTTTTGGATTTTCAGTCCTTTGCTTTTCTATTGTTGATCCAAAATTTCCTGGAGCAGCTGCTTCTACCCAGAGATCAGGAAGCTTCTTGAAATTGCTGTTAAGTCAGACCTGTCCTGCAGTGCCAAAGCTGGTAACTGGTTGTGGAGACCAGTCATGGAAGCCCACGGTTGGAAAAAAAAATCACATTCCTATAGTTTGTTTGTCTGGCCTTATTACTGCCAGAGAGAAAATGTCCTTTATCACCCTCATCTTCCATTTTGTCAGTGCATCTCATGACAGAACCAAATCGCATTCAGAATTCTAGCTGCAAGAGAATCTCAGAAAAGTAATCCTCAGTCTTCTAACTCTAATGGAACTTGGGAAAGCACATAAAAGGATAGGAGGGGGTGCTGAAAGAGTGGTGAAAACATATGGAGAGAAAGAATAAATTTTCAGGAAGGAAAACAGTTAATTTGCCACCTATTATGAGAAATTTAAGGGGCTTTTAAGTTACTTGATATTCCAAACAACTTTTAAATTGTTACCCTATTTATACTGAAGCTTAGAGAATTTAAATAATATGAACAAATTCATATAACTAGTACATGATAGAGCAAATGTTTAATATTTGAATTCCGTTTTCTCTGAGTAAAAATTATTTCCCTATTCATCATATAGTGCTAATCTCAACAAGTTCTTCATATAAATAATGACCCAAGTATATTTAAATTATTACTCATTTCCAAATCCCCACAGTTGTATTTTTCAATGTGCTGATCCAATTTCATTTCTTTTTTTAAAGTCAATAGGACATATATATAAATGGTTCTCAACAAAAGCATAAAGCGATACTCTTAGGCCATCAATAGGTGTGAAGAATCTTAAAATTTATATCTGATGATATTTACAGAATCTAAGATTATAAGTGATTTCCTTTTTCAAATTAGAACAAATTCAGGGTTTTTCTAAAGCAAGGTCCACTTCCATTCCAATTTGCATTCTTTTTTTAATAACTAATTTAATTTTTCAGTGTTCCAAGATTCATTCTTTATGCACCACACCCAGTGCTCCATGCAATACATGCCCTCCTTTCCAGTTTGCATTCTTTTTTTTTTTTAATATTTTATTTATTTATTTGACAGAGAGAGATCACAAGTAGGCAGAGAGGCAGGCAGAGAAAGAGGAGGAAGCAGGTTCCCTGCTGAGCAGAGAGCCTGACGCAGGCTTCAATTGCCCGAGGACCCTGAGATCAGGACCTGAGCTGAAGGCAGAGGCTTTAACCCACTGAGCCACCCAGGTGCCCTCCAGTTTGCATTCTTTTTTTTTTTTTTTTTTTTTTAAGATTTTATTTATTTGACAGAAACACAGCCAGAGAGGAAACACAAACAAGGGGAGTGAGGGAGGGAGAAGCAGGCTTCCCGCCGAGCAGGGAGCCCAATGTGGGACTCGATCCCGGATCTCCGGGATCATGACCCGAGCCCAAGGCAGTTGCTTAACCAACTGAGCCACCCAGGCGCCCCTCCAGTTTGCATTCTTGAGAGGTTGAGATGAAATGGACATCCAGGAAATGCTACATAACATTATCTAACCACTCCCAAATTCATTGTGAGTGGCTTTTACTGATGGTCATGATTCCTAAAGTCTGTTACTTATGATTAAATTTTAAAAAATTAAGTAGAGGAATTTTTTTTTAAATTGTGGATATATTTATAGGAATGCGTCATCTGTGTGAATGTGATCTGTCGTGTGAAAGCAACCATGGAAAAATTCACACTGCTAAAGCCTGTTTGTGAGGCATTACCGGCATAAGATTAACAATGGTTGAGAATTGCCGATGTGGAATATTGAGGACAACTTTTCTTTAGCTGTGGGCTCATAGGCAAACACTTAGTGCATTAATTCTTTTTATATTTTAACAAGTATTATATGCCTACTGTTTGTAATGTATTACATAGGTAGAATTAGAAAACCTGCCTCTGATTCTTAAATGGTACCTGCAGACAGATCAGATCTGCTTCATTTTGCCCCCAAAAGTCCCTTGATATTGTTGCCAAAAAGACTCCATCCTCAAAGAATTCTCTAGGAGAAAAAAGCCTGTGGAACCTGATCAAAGAGTGAATGCAAACAAGGAGGGATGAGCGAAACAGAATATTCATAAGGGTATCTCTTTTCCTCAGTGGGGGAGCTATTTTGTCCCACCAACTGAGATGTATGTCTTTCTGTGTAAATCCTACTTATATGCATATAAATGCACACGTCTGTATCTTCAATGTCTAATCTTTTAGGCACCAAATGCACAGAAAAAGCAAATGCTGCGCAAAGAGAACAGCTGGGAATCATTAGTCATAAGCATAACCAGGATCAAGGTAAAAACCCTGCAGGTGGAATGTTCTCTCTGACAAAGTAGTCCAGAAATCTGGAAAGAAAAACATTGTTTAAAACATAGATCTTAAAATAAATTATGACTGTAACTTCCTTTGGTCTTGGTTTCCTTTTCTATTTTCTTAAACTAAGTTCTTATTGCTTAAAAATCGAATATTTGGCATGATAAAAATAATAACCATGAATTGGGTTGTGATGAGGCTTAAAGGATCCCATGACACAGAGTTAGATATAACCCTTTTATCTTCTGCCTCTGCAGTTTATTAACGGTCTAGCAACATCATTTTTTGTTTTAACAGGGTGATGTGGAAATAGGACTAGATGGTGAAGTTGAATTCCTACAATCTAATGCAGACCTGTCCTTATGTAGGTTGCTTACCCTCTGTAGATCTCAAGTATTAAGACTTCTGAATTAAGATTCTTTTTAATTGACTACACTAACTAAAATCCTGTCTTTGAGCTTGATGCTCAGTCTTGGCTTGCAGGCAGAAAACTTAAAAGCCTGAAATGTGAATTTAGATTGCTCGTAGGATGCTTATAATTAAATTTATTGAACAAAATGTAGAGAAAATAGCAGTATGTTGAGTGCATCTGTAGAAGAGAGAGAGAAAGAAAATTTTAATGTTTAATGTAGCTTCTTGGAAGTGCTGGAACCATGATAAAAGCTTTGAAAGGTAGAGTGGAGTTTTGTGGGGATAATTTGTGAATTTAGTTTGGTCAAGAATGAGATAAGACATTTTCAATATAGGGTTAGACAGAAAACTAGATTCTCATATTGGATAGAAAGTTTATATTAGGTAAAATACTGAGCAGACAGTTATACAGTAATTTTGTATTTTGATTTGCCATGAGTTAAAATACTATATTGGTTATCTATCACAGCCAAACAAATTGTCCTAAAACCTAGTGGCTTAGAACAACAAACATTTATTATCTCACAGTGTTGATGGCTCAGGAATTTGGACTCTCATCTGCTGGGTGATTTTGACTCAGCGTCTCAGGAGATTACAGTCTGGATGTTTGCCTGGTTTGAGTTGGTGGGGGGCGGTGTAGGTTCACAGTCCTCTCAGCAGCTTTCCTGGTATAACCTGAAACTGTCCCCTGTGTGAAGAGGGCAGAAAAAGAATGAAGAGAGAGGCTGGCAACTCCGTATTAATAGGGGACAATTTTAGTAATAGCAAAGAGAACTTATAAACAAGACTTGCCTTGGACAGCAGCAAGACAAATGGATCCCTACACCTGCCCTCCAAATCTTAAAGTTTATAAAGAGGGGGCACCGGGGTGTCTCGGTTGGTTAAGTATTTAACTCTTGATTTTGGTTCAGGTCATGATCTCAGGGTCCTAAGATCAAGCGCCGCCACATCAGTCTTCATTCTGGGTGTGGAGACTGCTTAAGATTCTCTCTCTCCTGCTCCTTCTACCCCTTTCTGCCACCTCCGCTCCCCACCATTCATGGATGGTGTGATCTCTCTCTCTCTCAGAAGAAAAAAAAAAAAAAAAAAGTTTATAAGGAGGCCTTAGCAGGACTCAGTCTCATACCATGCAAATGTTTTCAAGATCACATCACCATCTCAAGGGTATGTCCTTGGAGCAGTCTCTGGGAGCGGGAGAGACAAATGGAACCCACATTTCAAGGACAGGGGAGCAGGTGAGAAGCCTGTGAGGGCCTGGATCCAACTCCCTGTCAACTGGTTTGTCATGTCTTTTTTTTAAGATTCGTTTATTAGAGAGAGAGTGTGTGTGTGAGGGGGGTGATAGGAGGGATGGAGGGAAAGGAAGAGAGAGTCTCAAGAAGAATCTGCAAGGAGCATTGAGCCGCACCCCTTGCTGGATCACAGGATCCCAAGATCATGACCTGAGCCAAAAACAAAAGTCAGATACTTAACTGACCATACCACCCAGGCATGTCTTTTTTTATCACGTTCCCCAATGAGGGGGTGAGGGGTTGGGGAATCTGCTTCCAAAGAGGCTCACTCATGTGCTTGTTGGCAGGAGGCCTCAGTTCCTTGTCATATAAACTGCTCCATAAAGCTCCCAAGTGCTCCCATGACATGGTTGCTAGCTAGCAATAGAGTGAGCAATCTAGGAAGGGAAAGAGTGAGAGAGGCAGACAGACAGAAGCAGAAGCCACATGTCTTTAATACGCCAGCCTCAGAAGTAACCTACCATCACTCTGGCATATCCTCAGAGTGACCCAGTTCTCCCCTGTCACAGTGTGGGAAAGAACAGAGCACAAATACCAGGAGACAGGATCACTGGGAACTAGTTTGGAGGCTGGCTACCACAAATACTAAAACAATATACAACACCAAGAACTTAAAATGGATGAGATTTTGATTCTAAGTATAAACATAAAAAGGAGAAGAAAGAGTTTACAGAGCTAGTTATTTAATATGTACTTTATTGTGGATTTTACTATTTGCTGAGAAAAATGCAAAATATTACCAAATCAAGCTAATTCCTAGTTAAAGAAAAGATCTTAAATGAAATATCACTGAAATGGGCTACATTTCCAGATATGCTATATATTTGACAAGTTTAGACATTGATCTGAAAACAAAGTGCTTTAAGTGCAGAAAGATGTTCAATACTTCTGAAATACTACAGAAGTCTAAACTGAGAAGCTTTAAAGTTTCTTTCTTTCCACTCTAAATATTAATATTTGTTTATAGAATCTAGGTTGTCATAGCACATCTATTTTTTTTTTAAAGGAGATAGAAGTTTATTGAATACCCTGCAAGAGAGGGGTGAGCAGAACAGCAGAGAAAAGGCTATCTGCCTAGTCCAGCACACCTATTACTCTAAAGATCTTTCTTTTTATTTCCAAAATTTTAATGATGATTTATAGGGCTTAAATGCAGTATCGTTTAAGTTTCCATATGAACAACAAATATAAGATGCCCCTATTCACCTAGAAGTCAGTGGACCTCCATGATATTGCATAGTTGACTTAATATTCCCAGGAATAATTTCCTACAGTGCAAATAATCCTGTATTACCTGCCTCCTTGTCTTTAACTGAAGAGTTAAAGTATAGGAATGATCAGACTAAGGTCATATTGTTGCATTAACTTCAGCATTCTGTATATATTTTTGAAGTGCATACTCTTTTCCAGGCTCAGTGTGAGGCACTGGCTGGATCCCTATGGCACCTGCCCCAAAGGGCCAGGCACAGTGGTCTCCAGCTGTTTTGAGTATGCCCCTCTCTAAATAAGAAGTGGGGAAGAACATCAATGCATTATATGTAATTATTTTCAAGTTGCCTACATGTTCTCTATCATCAGTAATATCTCAACGAAAAATATGTACTTATGTAAAAAATTTGCACTTACCAGATATGACTAGATTATTATTATTATTATTATTATTTACTTTTGGCTGACACAGATACTGTATTATTTGAAAAAGAAGGGCCAGTTTTGTCATTTTCTTGTTAATTCCTTACTTTTCATTGTTAGTGTTATCTTTAATCTGTAACTTCTACCTACAAACCTGTTAAGCCAGTCTCTATTTTGTGAGGGCTGCTTAAGTAAAATTGGATAATAAAATCTATTAATTTACTTAATCTGGCCAAATAAACTGTAATATCCTTTAACTCACTGAGAGCCAATAAAGAAAGGAAAGATGTTGACTGCTAAGGTACAGAGGATCCTACCCATCCTCCAGACACCTCATGTTCTTTCCCTAAAATGGACTATAAGACAAAGAAATGAAAGGCACCAGCATTAATGTATAAGTAAAATAAAGATTAATTTCTTTTATTTTTGAAAAAACGAAACACTACAGCATGTTTAATATTTTCTTCTGTACTTTAACCTATTTCATAGCTAAGGCATTTCTCAAAACTGATTTTGCTTTAGGGAATGAATAAAGAAATAGACACATGCCATCTAGATCAGAAGTCAGCAAACTGGCTCAAGGGTTAAATCTGGTGCTTTGCCTGCTGTTGTGAATAAAGTTTTATTGTAACTCAGCCATAGACATTTGTTTACATTTTTCCTATGGTTGCATTAATGCAACAATGGTAGAGTTTGAGCAGTTGTAAAGAGACCCTTTGGCCTGCAAAGATGAAAATATTTACTACATAACTCAAGAAAAGTTTACCAGCCCTTGTTGTGAGGGCTTTAAGTGTGTTTCCAAAGTAAATGAGAGTCAGGTAAATTTGAAGACTGTGTGGTCCAGTGGAGTGTAATGATTAAAGACACAGTCTTTGGTTACTTACATATTCCTAAACCAGCTCTTGCCCTCTCTGGTCTTATGACCTTGTAGAAGTTACTTAATTTCATGGAGTCACATTTCTCTTTTAATCTATCAGAGGACTTTTTTTTTAAGGATGAAATGTTCAGTGTACAAAGTGCCTAGTATAACATAATACATAGCTGTTGGAAAATGGGAAAACTTTAGGACAGATTACTAAACAGATGACCTGTAAGTAATAGAAATAAACGAAATGAGAAATTCAATGCAGATACCTTTGAGCATAACTATTCAACTGACTTTTACATTATGTAATATTATTTTATAGAATCTGTGTTGGTTAATTGACTTTAGACCTCACATGGAATTCTGAGGGATTGCCTTCAGGATTTTTTGATCATTTTGCCAAGACTTGAATGGTGACAGGTAACATACTTACCATATATAAGTGACCCAAAGATAGGAAAGACAAGATAAACATTGTATAAAAAGTACAGATTTGGAAGGACTTAGAATAAAACTAAGGCATGGCTGTTTGTAAAAGGAGAAAGAGAGAGGAGTAGGAGAAAGATGACGAAGGAGAGAGAATATGCAATCTCAGTTTCCATCAAATCAAAGGATGCCAGTCAGACCAATCATATTTAAGTAAGTATTTGTGTTCAGTCATATTCTTTCTTTTCTTTCTTTCTTTCTTTCTTTCTTTCTTTCTTTCTTTCTTTCTTTCTCTCTCTCTCTCTTTTCTTCTTTCTCTTTCTTTCTTTCTTCTTTCTCTTTCTTCTTTCTTTCTTTCATAGGCTCCACACCCAATGTGGGGCTTGAACTCACAATTCTGAGATGAAGAGTTGCATGTTCTAATGACTGAGAACCAGCCAAATGGTCCTAGATGCCATTTTTAAAGGGAACTATGATCCCCAGTAGGAAAAGTTCAATTTTATTTACACAGGTTATTTTCATAGGTGTAGCTATACCTCTATATGTTAAGAATTGTACTAGAACTTTCACATATGTTGACTATCTGCCTTCCCCACCAAAAAGCTGAGGTGTTTTTTTCTTTGTTTGTTTTGGTTTTTTTTTTAATAAAGATTTCTATTTCTTTATTTGACAGAGAGAGAGAGATCACAAGTAGGCAGAAAGGCAGGCAGAGAGAGAGGAGGAAGCAGGCTCCCCGCTGAGCAGAGAGCCAGACCCAGGCCTCCATCCCAGGACCCTGAGATCATGACCTGAGCCGAAGGCAGAGGCTTTAACCCACTGAGCCACCCAGGTGCCCAAGCTGAGGTGTTTTAAGTAGAAATCTAGTCAGTCTCTGGCTCTGAGCCTGTGTATGTAGAGATAGCCATTATTGTTTTTTATTTACATAAAAGACACTGAATTTCATGTGGGTTGGTAATAATAAAGATCATGATACAGTATTGCAGTAAAAATCAGCATAAAAATCAGACAGTATAATTATGAGATACAAAAAAATCTAATGCAAAATAAAAACAATGGAGATGCACTAAAATATTAACAACTTTCCCCAACTTTTATTATATTTAATCATTAAATATTGAGCTTCCACTAGATACTCTTCAGGGTAAAGAGACATAGTGGTAAACAAGTATTGTGTTGGGGAAAACAAGTTGCCATAGAAATTTATTGGAAAATGAGAATAAGACATTAAAAGGTCTAAAAATGCAGTTGAATGAAAAAAAAGAGCTGTAATTATTAGTCAACGCAACAGAGGTTTAGGGGTGATCATAAGTGAGATCTTCATGAATTTGAAGGTCTATCACGTGGAAAAACAGACTCATTTTATGTGACACTCAAGGGTAGAGTCAAGACTAAGGACAAAAAGTTGCTAATGACTAATTTCAGCTCTGCATTAAGAACTCCTAAGAGTTGGGGCTCTCTAACATAATAGGCCAGCAGCAAATTTTTTTCTATAAAGAACGAGATAATAAATATTTTAGATTTTGCAGGCCATGTGGTCTGTCACAAAGTCCTCAACTCTGCTGTTATAGTGTGGAGCAGCCTTGGACATCATGCAAATGAGTGACTGTAGCTGAGTTTCAGAAACAGTTTATTTGCAATGTAAGCAACAGATTAAACTTGGTCTGTAGGGCAGTTTGCTGAGCATAGGATGAAGCTAATTTACAAGGCTGGGTACTGCAAATACAAACAAGTAGCCTATCTATCAATCACATTCTACACAGATTTTTGAGGATGAGATTTAGAGAACATTACTTAACTTTTCTTTAAAATCAAAGACAGTGTAACTGTAAGTACCTATCTCTGTTCAATATCTATCTACAAATGTATTCCTCTCTTCCATATTTCATTATATGTTACCTCTCTCCTATTTGACCAGACGTATCTATTTATATGTGGGAGGTTGAGATTGATATAGCAGGAATACAGAAAAGGAAGGAAAAGAAGGGAGGGAGGAAGAAAAAGAAAGGATGGTGGAGGAGAGAGGGAAGGAGGAAAAAAAGAAAGAAGGAGAGAAAGAAAAAAAGGGAAGGGAGAAAGAAAGAAAAAATAGAGTGAGAAAGAAAAAGAAAAGGAAGGAAGGAAGGAAGGAAGGAAGGAAGGAAGGAAGGAAGGAAAGAAGGAAGGAAAAGGAAAGGAAAGAAAGGAAGGGGAAGGGAAGGGAAGAAAAAGAAAGGGAAAGGAGGAAGAAAGAGAAAGAGGTAGGAGGTTGGGAAGAAGGAAAACCTTCAAAATACAGAGCATGACTTTTTAATTTCTCAGCAAAAATTTTATTAAGAAAGAACATTTTCTTATCCCCTTTCATTTTCATTAACGTAAAGAGCCTGGCTTTTGAAGTGGATCATGGAGTTGTACTATAAAGCCAAGGTGTCAAGAACTCAGGATATTAATTAATTAAAATGTTCCTGTTCACAGAACTAGGAGGAAAATCCAAACACATGTGGCTGAGGAGGGTGGAGGAAATAACAGAGAACAAGTAGATGAAAGAGTCCTGATCCTCATTCCCTCTTGAAGCCAACTTCAAGGGATTGAAATCATTAAATCAATAAAGTTGGAATCAATGAAATCATTAAAACATCCAACTACATAATGGAATCCCCCCAAGGATTTGAGCCTTTGGATCCATAATCAGGATTAAGTTTCAAAACCCCAGGCCTTAGCTCAGAGCTTTACCCAGTATGATGTGGGAGCAAAGGGCTACACTGGCAAAAGGGAGTGTGTAGTGATGGATGGGAGGCTGCTGCCTTCCCATAGCCAGCAGTATTTCCAGGCACCCAGGATGGACCTTACTCCAGCTGAGACAGCCAAGTGGCAGAAACCTTAAGTTAGAATAGAGTTGCTGTAATGTGTGGGTCCTCTCACAGGCATCATGGAGGCACCAGCACAACTATCTAAAAAACCCAGTTGAGACATATCCTACTACTAAGGGTACCAGAGACGCAAGGCCAGTATCAGATAAGCCATGCTACAGAAGAAACCCATGGGAAAGTACTAGAGATTTGAGGCCCCTTCCTCTATTTCTGCCTCAAGGTGGTATGATCATGTGGGGAGGGGAGCAAAAATCTATCAACAGGAGGGGAGCAAAATCTAATACCTTGAGATATGTGGGAGTCTAAGTCACTCAAGAGAAAAGTATTGAACTGAAAATTCTCCAATCACTTTATTTGACAAAATAATGTTATTCATGGTTTCTTTCCTTTTTCCATTACCCAATAGGATAGAGACCTTAAGAGGACTAGCTAGAAGAGAAAATTAAGAAGCTACATTTTCTCTGCACGTATGGGCTATATCAGGTAAAAATTTTAACTGTCCCACAAGATCAGGATTCTCAAAAAAATCTGACACTGCTGCTTTTAGGATTACTGAGATTGACCTCACTGACGGTGTGAACGACATTAGTTTCACCTCTGTGGTGAGGCAGTGTGGAATACTTAAATATACCTAATACTTCATAATTAGTAGGTCATCCAAAGTTTGGTGGGGAATAGGCTAATTTAACATATTTATGCTACACATCATAATTTATTCCCACACATCATCCAGAGTTTATCCCACTGGAGAGTACAGATAGTACCTATCATATATGAGAAAATACTAGCGCCAGGCACGACAGTAACTGCTTTCACATGCGCGTGTACTTCCCACAAACTTATAAGGTACATGCTGTTATTTGCATTTCCTGGATGGATAAACTCGGATTTAGAAAGCTGAATTTAAATGAATTGCCCATGATCAAGCTGTTACTTGAATCTGACCCCAGAAGCTTTGTCATTTCATGATCTGAGCATGTTTCATGAGTAACATTTTTCTTGAATTGAAATTCATAACCATATGCATAGAGTAAGATCACTGTTACAAAGAACCCCTAAAAAGGAGCATCTGGGTGGCTCAGTCAGTTTGGCCTTTCCTTCCACGCAGGTCATGCTCCCAGGGTCCTGGGATTGAGTCCCTTTTAGGGCTCTCTGCTCAGTGGGGAGTCTGCTTCTCCCTCTCTCTCTGCCTACCTCTGCTCCCTCTACTTGTGCTCTCTCACTCTCTCTGTTAAATAAATCAATAAATCAATAAATCTATCTTTAAAAAAAAAGACTATGTTAGATCCATACATGGGAATGATAATTAAGACATCTTGATCTATTGCTCCCTTTATTTAAATAAGATTCCCCTTTTCCTATTGGGATATCTTTCTACATTAAGTTCCCTTATCTTTTAGATTAAAATATTAATATTTTTAATATTAAAATGAGTACTGTAGCATTCATTGTTTATATATTCATGGCTCATTATTTTCATATCTTTATGTTCTGTCTTCCTGTAATTTTTTGTTTTATATTTATAATTTCTAGCCAATATATTTCTGGATCTTTTAAAATTTCAACCTGAGTGTCATGGACTTTTGGAGCCGTAGACTTAACCCATGTAACTTCATGGGAATTATTCTTTAGTGAGGGAATAATTTTGCTATCTTGTTTTACATTTTCCATTTATTTTTTCCCTTCTTTCTTACCTTCAGTAGGATAGATCAATTTTACTTTATCTAGTTTAAAATTTATGCATTCTAGGGGCGCCTGAGTGGCTGTGTTGGTTGGGCAACTGCTTTCAGCTCAGGTCATAATCCTGGAGACCCGGGATCAAGCCCCACATCGGGCTTCCTGCTCGGCGGGAAGCCTGCTTCTCCCTCTCTCAGTCCCTCTGCTTGTGTTCCCTCTCTCACTGTGTTTCTCTCTGTCAAATAATAAATAAATAAATAAAAGTTTTAAAAAAATTATTCTATTTTTACTTTCTGGCATTTTCCCTAAATTAATGCATATTTGTATCTTTCCTAATAATTTTTGAGCTAACACAAATTCTATTTGCTTACTCTTGCTTCCTTCTGAGCTGCCAGCTCTCCACATTGACTGCTTTCATCTAGTTCTTTTAGTTCTTCATTTTTACAGTTGCACTTTTTGTTTGTTTATAGTAACAAACTCTTCTAAGTGATTAACTGATACTCACCACCCAGACACTTTTAGCATCTTCTTTGGTCTAACAGTTCTTTCAAAGACGACCTTTTGACTGATAAATTATAAGGACTTGTATATCTGAAAATATTATTTAAATTTTGTTTTTATCTTAATTAAATCAGGAATAATATAAAATTCTAGTTTGAAATTATTTTCTTCAAAAATATGTGAATATTGTTCCTGTTGAAAAGTGTGAGGCTATTGTAATTGTTTCTTGTAAATAATCTATTTTTGTCTGTCAAAGCTTTTAGAGTTTTCTTTTTCCTTGATGTTTTTACATTTCTCTGTAATGTTTCTGTGGGGAGGGGATTTATTTTCCTTTACCTATTTTTTAGCTATTCCCCTTATAAATCATTTGATTTGGAGGATTTTCAAGTTCAAAGAAAATTTCAGGCAATATATCTTCAAATTTTGACTCCTTTCTCTCTTGTTTTCTCTTCAACTAAGATGTCCATTCTATAGAAATTAATACTTCTGTTTATATTCTCCACATCTTTTAATTTCTTCTTTTTCTTTTCATTTCTTTATCCTTTCCTAAAATCTGGCAGAGATCCTAAAGAGTATTACCAGAACACTGATTCTTAGCTTGTATCTATGCCTATATTGAACAAATTCAGCTGTTTATTGCAAATATTGCATGCATAATTTATATCCAATATCTTCAAATGGTCTTTTTTCCTTTTTTTTCTTTTCATTAATTTTTATTTTTTCCATAACCCAGCCACCCTATCCCTCCCCTCCCCACCCCCCAGCAACCCTCAGTTTGTTTCCTGAGATTAAGAGTCTCTTATGGTTTGTTTCTCTCCCTGGTCTTATTTTGTTTCATTTTTTTCCCTCCCTACCCCCATGACCCCTCACCCTGCATTCTTATAATTACTTGGTTTTGCTATGTGTTTTTGAGATCTCCCTTTATCTCTCTGTGAACCTTCATTATGCTCCTTATGAATATTGTTCTTTTGGTCTCTTAATTCTGCTTACTTTTGTATAGATTATCTAGTTTCTGTGTCTCTTTTTATTACACTCACACTCCTTGAGTCCCATAAGAGTTCTTTCCCTGTGACTATATGTTCCCTCTGACTAACTTCACTGAGACCTAAGATAGCATGGCAGAAGCCCAGTCCCCATCTCCAAGTAAGTTTTTGGGAGTTGAAGATAGAGGTACGATAAAGAACCTTGGTGTTGTGCTATGAACTCATTAGATAATCATATTCCTTGGATACTTTATTTTCTAAAGCCTCTTGCATCTTTTAAATATCGTGGTCTTACTCCGAATACATATGTGTTGTTAAAATGCAGATGTCAAAAACTATGAAGGGTGCGGCATCTCAGTGGCTCAATCAGTTGAGCGTCCAATTCTTGGTTTCAGCTTAGGTCATGATCTAATGGGTTGTGGAACTGAGCCCCAGCTTGGACTCTGTGCTCAGTGAGGAGTCTGCTTGAGAATTTTCTGCCTCTCCCCTAACACATGTGCTCTCTCTTTCTCTCTCTCTCTAAAATAAATAAATAAATCTTAAAACAAAAACAAAAAACTAAACTATTAAGTGCCAGTGATTGCCTTACTTTCTACCCAATAAGATAATCCGCCATGGTTTCATGGATGCTGGCAGAAGACACAGGACTCCTGGATTAGAGACAAGAGTCAGTTCAGTAACCACAGCAATAGCAGTAGCCAGGGTATTAGCATTTCCTTCTGTTGATTCCTCATATCCCAGCTCCCACAGAGGGCATCATGAGGCCAGGTGACACCTTCATATGTGTGCGTTATATACAGGAAATTAACCCTAAGCCAGGGCAACTCTTGTTTTTAGGATGAGATGCAAACAAATCTGCCCAACTTTTGTCCTGGAGGGAGGTATTAGTGATGTACTCTCTATGTCCTGAGCATGTTTACTATACAAATAGCATTAAAAAGATAGTTCTGGGAAAAAAAGGCTATCCAGGCATGCAGAAACACCGTTATCTCTGAACATGGATGGGTAAACTATCTTAATAAACAATTCAAAGAATTTTCCAAAGTATGTATAGTTATGAATCCTCAATGTATATATACTCTTAATGCATCATTCAAGCCTTTAAAATATTTTCTACGTTGTAGCTAAGAATTGAAATTCAATTTCTTTACTTTTAATTAAAATAAAAATGTGTAGTCATCTTGCTCCATAGAAACATGCACACTTTCAAAGTGCCACAATTCACATGGAGGTGGAAATTTTATGGTTTTGCTAGGAATTCTTAACTAGGCCCTCCTCCTCCTCGAAAACAAACCATATGCCTATAACGTAAAACTCTGAAAAACTTAGTCATTACTTTAAAAAGCCAA
This sequence comes from Spilogale gracilis, assembly GCA_004023965.1. Classification (NCBI taxonomy): domain Eukaryota; kingdom Metazoa; phylum Chordata; class Mammalia; order Carnivora; family Mephitidae; genus Spilogale; species Spilogale gracilis. The sequence goes on along the minus strand of PITA01001843.1, from coordinate 117,353 downwards.
AGCTAAATGAAATCTGAATCATTTCAAAGAAGATTTTGCTTTTCAAAAAGTGCAAAAATACAAATGAAACTCAGAAGGAAGCTCTCAAAGTGGAATCCTGATGTCAAAACATCAGAGATGTAAGAAGATATCCCATGACAGGATTTTAGGTGAACCCAATCTCAGGAGTATGCTCCTGAGGTCAGACTACTCGCTATGGAACAACAAGTGAGGGTCACACAAAGAAAAGCATTGTCGGTCTCAGTCGATGGCAGGAGTCTTCTATGTCAAATGCGAGAGTGGGTCATGTGCATACTCTCATATGGCCTACAGATTGGCTTTCTGATGATATTCTAATGGCTGACAAGTTTTTTTTTCTATGTATGAAATATTAAGATGTTTATTTTAAAATGATTTATTAGGAATATCTTTATTCTTTAAACAAAGGACCTCATCCATGTGCTTTGGAAGAGTGCTTGAATTATAAGGGCATGAACTTTACATTGAAAACTCATCTGTCTATTTTTCTAAGTACAAATCCTGGGAAATCAGAGGGACTTAAATAAATTCATCCTGCAGTTCAGATAATACATAAGCCAAAGCAGTGTGTGTATGTGTGTGCTTGGGCACTGATAAGGGAAATTTAAGTGGATTCTTTCCCTCATTATTTTGGCATCCAAGGAAGAACCCCAAAGGGGTCTCTTTGCTAAAAACTGATTCTGTAAGGGCAATTTTCTCATGTTTCAGATAATACCTTTAAACCCACTTTAAGCCTTAAAGTAATATAACTACTAGGAAAGAGTAACTTTATTCCTGCTTCTTGTCACAGTCTGACAGCCAGTAGCACATATGTCTTAGTTTTAACTTTGTTTATACTTATAAAAAAAAAATGAGGGTAGTGAATATTTTAAAACCAAGACTTTTTTTCTTCCCACAACTAGTTAGATTTAAGTACTTTTGAATTATGACCGTCCTTTTCATTTCTTTATGATATTCAAGAAAATTAGCATCTTGACACAACTGTGATAAGGTAATTTACAAATTCAAACTAGTGTTAATTGTTGCTTTTAAAAATTTAAAAGTACTGTTAAGCTAAGATGACATATTTTTTTTTTTTAAGATTTTATTTATTTGACAGAGAGAAACACAGCCAGAGAGGGAACACAAGCAGGGGGAGTGAGAGAGGGAGAAGCAGGCTTCCCGCCAAGCAGGGAGCCTGATGTGGGGCTCGATCCCTGGTCTCCGGGATCATGACCTGAGCCGAAGGCAGTTGCTTAACCAACTGAGCCACCCAGGCGCCCCTAAGATGACATATTTAAGAAACTTTCTCTTTCCTCAAACCCTCCCATACCAATCAAAATAAACAGTGCATTACAACTGACAACCAAGGAAGATGGCCAGCAATTCCTTGAAGCTAGAAGTTTGAAGCTAGAAATAACACAGTAGAGATCAAACTAAAAACTCCATAGATCAGCTTCAACTCTGCTCCCTAGGCAGTATCACACTGTCCCATTAATATGCCCAAAATGTTTAAAGGAAGCACAAGATGTACAATATTCTAGCAGCATAGCATTTGGGATTACTTTTGCTACTGGAGAGCAAAAGTAATGAGTACCAATGGTTCTTGGGGATTCAAGGTTTATAGGATATAAGAGTTAACCCTGGTGTGGTTTGAGGTTAATTACAACAAAACCACCAATGGGAAGAATCCATGGCAGAGGGACCTTTGCTGACATGGATAAAGAAATCTGGATCATGGTATCAACAAACAAAAAACAGCTAGACTAGTAAAGGAGAAAAATGTCCAGAAATATAGTATTCACTTAGAAAAGTACAGAAATGTCCAATTGCTATGTTGTATACCAGAAACTAATATTGTATATCAATTATATATCAATTAAAAAAAAGAAATATATTTTTTTTAAAAAGAAGAAGCGAGAAACCAGATGAAGAGATTGCTCTCCTAAATTACCTGTGACACCAGCTTTCTCCCATATTCTAAGACTCTTTCTTGGTTCATTGACTATATTATAGAAATTTTCTCCTGGAAGACCTTTCTTTTCAGATGTTGAAAGAGGATTCTTATATGAATTAAGAGAAGAATGGAGGAATCTAATGAGAACTTACCAGTTCTCTTTCAGAGAAAATGTCAGATCTCAATAGAAATTGGCAAAACATTAACTTAAAGAAAAGCAAAAATATTCCACATCATAAAGAGGAGAACCTAATATACAGAGGAGGAGGCTTTTCTGTTAATGAACTGAGAAGATTTTCTATAATATTGGAGATAGGTAAAATCCAGACATCTGCTTTGCACTCTCAACATCAGAAAATAAGATGTTTATGAAACAAGAGATAACATGGTGAAATTTAAATGGATAATACGGTGAAATTTAAGTGGAGCTTGAAAAGACAAAGGAAATTTAAAATGGAAGTTAAACAAGGCTAGGTCATTTTACAAAGAACAATCTTAGTTCTATGTACTAGCAACAAAAAATAGAAAAAAACCCCCAAAATACCCACTTAAGATATAATTGAAGACAAAGTATTTAGAAATAGATTTAACTAAAGTTTAGGAGTTTGCACTAAATGCTAAACATACATTTCTGAGAGATAATAAGGAGAACTCAAATGGAAAGATACATCAATCTTATTAAGATGTCAATATAGTTTTTGTGCAATCCCAGTGAAAATCCCAAGAGGCTTGCTTATAGAAATTTGACAAACTATTTCTAAAATTTGTAGGGAAACACAGTTTTCCCAGATAGCCAAAAAACAGTATTGTAAAATAAGAATAAATGGGAGGACTCATACTATCTAATATTGGCAAGTTATTGGAAAAAATGCAATTTGGTACTATAGGTACTTATATAGGTAAGAATAGGAAAACAAGGCAATAGAAAACAATAAAGAATTTAGAAATGGACCTTTGTGAATGTGGCTGGAAAGTTTTTAAATGAATTATGCTTGATAAAAATGAAGTTGGACTCTTTTTCTACAATATAAAAATGAATTTGAAAGTAAGAGCAAAAGTTAAAACTATTAAACTTCTAGATAAAAATATGGGATAGTATATTCATGACCTGAGGAAAGCAAAAATTTCTTGGAGAGGCCATGGAAAAGTCAATCATTAAACTGATAAATTAAGTATCATCAAAATTAAAAAGTTCTTACCAAAAGTCACCTTCAAGAAAATTAAAAAGCAAAAGTAGCGTCTATATACACACAAAGATATATGTCAAAAGAATACCTAAAGAACTTCAATAACTTAATAGTAAAAGCACAACCCTCAAATGGGGAAAAACATAGACATTCCTCTTTTTTAAAAAGATTTATTTATTTATTTGAGAGGAGGGAGTGGCAGAGGGGGATAGAGAATTCTCAAGCAGGCTCCCCACTGAGCATGGAGCATAAGGCTCAATCCCAGGACCCTGAGATCATGACCTGAGCCAAAATCAAGGGTCCAAAGCTTAATGGACTGAGCCACCCAGGTACCCCAGACATTTTTCAAAAGATACACTGATGGCAAATAAGGACATGAATATATGGTAAATGTAATTAGGTGACCAACAAACATGATTTTTAAAAAAAACTTGTGATAAAGCCTGTTAGTTGGCCTATTCCAATGTTCATCTTTCCTTTTTAAAGTTTTAATCTTTCAGTTAAAATAGTTACCCCCATTCTTTAAGAGTAAGTTTGCTACCAACACATTCTCTTAATTTCCTTCAATTAAGAATGTCTGTTTCTCCCTCATCCCTAAAGTATATTTTGACTGGTATAAGTTGTAGTTGACAGTTCTCTACTTTCATCGCTTGAAAAATGTCATCACTTTCTTCTTTTTTGTTATTTTAATAATTTATTTTATTTTATTTTTTTCAGTATTCCAAGATTCATTATTTATGCACCACACCCAGTGCTCCATGAAATGCAAGCTTGGTGGTGGGTATTAAGGAGGGCATATATTGTCACTTTCTTCTAACACCCATGGTGTCAGATAGGAAATCCACCATCACATAAGTTGGTGTTCTCCTCTAAGTGATGCAGCATCTCTCCCTAGATGCTTTTTTCAAGATTTTTGTCTTTGTCTTTAGTTTTCAGAAGTTTAATTATGATGTATCTTGGTATGGACTTCTTTGAGTTTATACCTGTTTGGGATTTGCTCATATTCTGGTTTCTATAGGTTTATTATTATTATTATTATTATTATTATTATTAATTATTATTATTATTTTACCAAATTTGGAATGTTTCAACCACTAGTTCCTCAAATACTTTTTCATTCTCTCTCTCTTGTTCTTCCTTCTGAAACTGCAGTGGTACACAGACACATACTATTTCTTCATTACTGTTGCATAGGTTCTTTATGTTCACTCTTTTTTCCCCCAATCTATTTTTTTCTCTCTGTTGTTCAGATTAGATAAATTCTATTGACCTGTCTTCACGTTTACTGATTCTATTCTCAGTCATCTGCACTCTGTTACTGAACCTATCCAGCAAGCTTTTTATTTCAGGTACTGTATTTTTCACTTTTATCATTTTTGCTTGATCTCTTTTAACTACTATTTCTTGGCTGAGGTTTTCTTTTTTTTTCATTTGATTTAAAGGAATTTATAATTGCTGTTGAACTATCTTGATGATGGCTGCTTTAAAATCCTTCTCAGATATTTCTAGTATTTAATTCATCTTGGTGTTAAAATCTGTTTATTGTACATCCTGGGTTTTTCAGTTGTTAAGAGGAAGGACAAGGGAGGAATGCAGCTACTTCATCTTGGCTGGACCCAGATAGCTCGTCATTACTGTTGAAAGCATAAAATGGTGAAACCACTTTGGAAAAAAGCTTAATAGTTTCCCCTTGAAGTTAAACAACTTACCCTATGACCTTAACACTTAAACGTACACCTACCGTAACAGTTCCTTTTCTAGGTATAAGAAATAAATTGTATGTTCCTTATCATTTATAATCTTTATTATTATCATATATATAAAAATTTAATTATTTTATATATGTAATAGTCCTGAACTGGAAACAACCCAGATGTCCATCAAAAGAAGAATAAAACACCAAATTGTGGTATATTCATACAATGGAATACTACTTAGCAATTTAAAAAAATCCAATTACTGTAACATTCAGTAGTGTAGACGAATCTCAAAATTATGCTAAGTGAAAAAAAAAACAAAAAAGAAACCATATTGCATGATTCTGTTTGTATGAATTTCAATAAGAGGCAAAACTAATTTATAGGGATAGAAAATCAGAATGGGAGTGGGGGTAATTGTTGCTGGCTGGAGGAGTAAAAAGAAGCTTTATTGGATGATAAAAAATTTTCGTGCTTTTATTGAAGTGTTAGCTACAGACTAAATTGCCAACTTTTCAAATTATACTAAAAATTGGTTCATTTCACTGCATGTAAATTTTACTCTGATTAAAAAAAATAGGGTGATAATACACATGTTCTAAAATTTGTAGAGAAAAAAGATCTTCGTGTCCTCCTGACTAATAAATTATAAAGTAACAAATGAAATAAGGATAGGAAAGAATTTAAGAAAACTAAAAGTAGACCTACAGAATTAAAATTTGCATTGGAAGTAAAGGCAGAAAAATACCATCGAATTCTAATTGTTACATGGAAGGCACTGTTTAGAAGCTTTTCACAAAAATGCAGAGGAAAGAAAAAAAAACTGAGCATGATGAAAGATGTCATATATGAAGTAGAAATAAAGAAAATGTTAACATAAGAAGATGCCAGAAACAAATGGAAGCAAAGTAAGGATAAAGGATCCAAGAGTAGTAGTAAAATAATTTGCAGACCTATTGGGCTCCCTGGGTACCATGCAACACTGACTGTTTAAAAAACCAGCATATGGGGGCGCCTGGGTGGCTCAGTTGGTTAAGTGACTGCCTTCCGCTCAGGTCATGATCCCAGAGCCCTGGGATCGAGCCCCGGAATCGAGTCCCACATCGGGCTCTCTGATCGGCGGGAAGCCTACTTCTCCCTCTCTCACTCCCCCTGCTTGTGTTCCCTCTCTGGCTGTGTTTCTCTCTGTCAAATAAATAAAATCTTAAAAAAAAAAAAAAAGAACAGCATATGGGCAAATTTAATAATGCTTTTTAAATTTCAGGAATAAAGAATTTTAGTTAACAAAGATAAAGAATGCATATTTATTAGCAAATGATAAATCATTGTTAGAAAATATAAGTAAAAATTAAGTACAGGAAAGTTCTAGATTAATGTAATGCAATGTATTACATAATGTAAACACATCAAGAAAAGTAAATCTTTTTAATGACAATAATGTTTGTGAGTTTCAAAATTTGGAATTCCTCATAAAGTCAGGAAGAGATAAAAGTATTATATTTTTCTGTAACTGTCAATCAATGCTGTATGAAGCATAACTGATAGAGAAAAACAAAGCCATGATTATCAGGACTTCATTCTATTATCTATTGAGAAAAACCTGGGAAACAGATTATTACAATTAATACGTATTTGACAAAATGACTTGTATTTGGTGTAGTATTTGGTAAATTGTTCTATATTAGTACTGCGAAGAAGCATAGCTTTAGTAACTGCATGCAGGAATTAGATTTTACTCTATTTCATATCTCAGTTCCTGGAATAATGTATCCAACAAATATTTGTTGTGTGGAGAAAGTAGTCTCTAATATATCCTGACCAGCTATTAATAAAATCATCAATAAACAAAATATTTGTAGATAAAGGAAGGGCTTTTTAGAGAGAGATAACAGAATAAAGGATTTTACCGTCCACTAGCTGATTCTTCAATAATCAGAAGTTGGCTGTATTTTAAGAACTCTGATATCATTTATTACCTCAGACTGCAAACTTTTGAAGGAAGATAAATTGTATTTTGGTATTTAATTTGAATCTAATGAGACTAATGTGATATAGTAAATCTGCAACTAAGCCAGCACAGGCAACCTGGAATCTTCCCTCCTAATCTTCACACTTCATTGGAAAAATGTTGTAATGGAAAAGCAATGATGATGGATTTTTTTATAGGATGAAGGGGGGCCGTGTGGGATTGGTTAAAGGATGGCATAGTTGAGGATCAGGCATCACATCTATTAAACTGCTCTAGTACCACAGTATTCAATTAATTCCTGGTGTTAAGATAGATTTTTTGGCTGGCTTTTACTTGTTTCTTATATATTTTGAAATGAAAGTAAACTAGTGGAACTAAATTAAGATCTCCATGTGTCTACCTTCAAAGCACTGCTGGCCAAAGGAGTACAATTTTGCATAGTAGCATCTCTCAGGAAACATTCACACATAACGTACACATCTCCAGATGTTTACCTTTATAAATATTTGAAAAAATGAAAACTACCATCTGTGTTTTCTTACTTTCAATCAGAGTATATCCCAACACCTGAAGGTATCCCTCAGGCTTTCTCAATCAAAAAAAAGCAAAGCAGAACAGCTAATTTTTTCTTCCCTGCTTCACTGATAGCAAGATATATGTTTCCCTGTAATAAATATTCTTTATTATAATAAATATTCAAGATTAATATTTTGGTCTACTGTATTAGTTTTTACTAGAATTACCATAACAAAATATAGACTGGGTGGCTTAAACAATAGTTATGGAGGCTGAAAGTTCAAGGTCCAGATGCTACAGAATTGGTTTCTTCTGAGTCCTCTCACCTTGGTTTGTAGTTAACCATCTTCTCTCTGTGTCTTCATGTCCTCTGTTTCTTCTGTCCATATCTCTATAAAATTTCCTGTTCTTATAAAGACGATAGTCATATTGGATTAAGGCCTTCCCTATAGAGCTCAGTTTCACTTAATTACCTTCATAAAGACCCTATTTTCAAAAATAGTCATGTTCCAAGGTACTGGCAGTTAGAACTTCAAGATAAGAATTTGGGCAGAGGGGTGCACAATTTAGCCCATAAGACCTACTTATTTATACTGAGGCCTGAAAATGCAGATTTATTAGAAAGTTAAGAATCATTCCTGGTGCAGTATAAATGAATCACCAAGTCTATTGAATATCAAAATCTGCAGAACATCTTTTCTATTACTTCTCACTTAAAGTTTTTGGCATCAAAGAGAGCCAGGGAGTAGTGTTATTTAAAGAGTAGCACATATACTGAGTCTTGATCATGATTTGGCAAAGTTTATGGCTAAGATATGTTCAAAAGGATATGGTTGAGATGTTCAGCAAGACTCTAATGAGTATGAATTGTGAAACAACTTTGGAAGTCTGGGTGTTGGGTCAGAATGGTCAATGAAGTTCCTAATGGGGAAGTAAACAGAACTCTCTGGTCAAGAAAATAGACAGATGGTAGCAAGAAATATAATACTTTTTATTATTAATTTATTCATTCTGTCATGTATTCAACAAGCCTATTCTATTATGTACTAGGCAGTGAAGTAGACATTGAGCACGGAAAGAACAGTAAAAACATGGCCTCCCTACTCAAGTTTTTCGCTGTGAGAAAGCCATACCAAGCAGAAGTTATAATACCATGTGGTAAAGAGAAGAGTATAAAAGGAACATAGAAGAAAGTAAGCTAGACCACACCAGAGCTATGAGAACAGGGTTGAAAAAGCCTTAAATTATGGATAGAATTCCTTTGGTGAAGAGGACAAAATGATGAGAAGGTGGAGAGAGGACTGCGACTCTGAGGGGCTAAATGAGAGAAGGCACAGTGCTGAGAAACAACATTGTCTATGAAAGGAAACTAGAAGCTATTCAGTGAAGCTAGATAATAGTCAGAAGCAGGTAAATAAATTAAGAGGGTAGAGTCTGTTCTCACAAATACAGGGCCTCCTGTGACATTGAGAGAAGTTGAGATATATTCCCTAGTCAGGGAAGGTCTGGAAATGAGGTAAGCTGATGCACATTTTCTCTAGATCACATGGCAGTTATTTTGGAAGATAGTCTGAGGAGACAGGGCAAGAAGTAGGGAGAAGAGTTGAAGGCTTTTGCAGTAGTCTAAGTGCTTTAACCCAAGACATCAGTAGTAAGTATAAATTGGAACAAGGAAGTATAAGACATACTTGGGAAGTAAAACTAGCAAACCTTGATTGTAGACTGGAAGATGGGGAGTGGGGAGTGGGGGTGAAAAAGGAATCAAGATGAATTCCTAATTTCTGTGTTATAAATTCAGGTGCCCTTTGACTATATGGGGCTCAGCAAACTAGAGATGTTCTTAGGAATTATTAGCATGTTTCTGATAGTTGAAACCCATGGGACCTAAAGTCCTTTTCTAGGAGAGAACAGAGAATAAAAAGAAGAGTAAACTAAGCACATAACTTGAGGAATCTCAAAATGAAGGGCACAAAAGGAAGAATTAACAGAGAACTACAAGGGAAACCAGAAATTGGCATGGTCACAGAAGCCAGGGATGTGAAGAGTTTTAAGAAAAGTTGGTGATCACTGGTGTCTCATGGGGTCTGAGTAGGCTCATTGGGTTGGACATCCAGGAAATCTTTGGCTCGCTTGAGAACAATGTAGTGTGGTGATGCCAGCATCCAGATTGGAATAAATAGAAAAAATAATAGTGGGTAAAAAATAGAGAATACTCTCCTGTATAGTTTGAATAACTCAAGGAGAGTGTTAAATTCTTCTTGCACCATTAATATTCTTCTTAAGCTTTGGAGGTCTATGGACCTCAAGGGAGAAGCAGGCCAGGTAATACCAGTTATAATCCAATCACTGGTTTCCTAGAATGTGGAAAATGATGAGATCAAACAACAAAACTAGGGAAGTGGAGCCAGATGGCAATAAAGAATGAAAAGATATAAAGAAGGTGAACTAATGAACTAATCAACAGTATCTCCTATTTTACTGGGAATATATACCATTTCCCAGGTTCCTCCAAATGCAGTTATGAATAAAGAAAGGATGGGAGGCTGCACATAGAAACAAATCCACTGTGATCTACATATTAACTCAGGAAAAAGTATGAGAATATAGAATTGAAGACCAATTTCAAGCATGAATTTCCAAAATCTGCATTCAGTATACTTATTTAATATTTCATATATATGCAATATAAGAGTTTCTAATGAAGAGAAATAGGTCTCAACATAAATTTTTGCAGGAATTAATATGAAGTTCAGATATTTTTAAGAGTTCTGGAGGTGTGGATACATGAGGGGGAGGTGGACAGGAAGATAGTAATTCATGAAACTAATTACATGGGGCAACACATTGAAGAATGTTACTATTTGTGGCACTGCATGTGCCAAGAGTTGGGTGTTGACACTTGTATGTAAGCAGTGGTCACATTATTTATGTAGTGATTCTCTCTAAAGAGGTACTGCCTGGAAGTTCTTTGGATTATTCCTAAGGAATAATCACATGTATGTTAGTGTTGTAAATCTATATTAAGACCTCAGAAATATATGTGATATTAAGGTCTAATGTAATCATATTTGGAATTAGAGAGAATTAAAAATAACTAGGCAAATTTTCATATACTCCTGCCTTGATTCACATACTCAGCAAGTCCTCGTAGTTATCCACTAAGCTTTGGGAGATAACTGGCTAATTAAGCCAGAGCTATAAGAGGAGGTAGAATATCATTATTGTCCCCTTTTCAATTATAAACATAGTTGAGTTAGTTTAACTTAGTTTGACTTATTAACTTAATTTGAGGACACCCGAAAACTATAAGAAAGAAGTAAAGTATTAAATGTACCCAGTGAGGACATATTAGTGTGATGTACATTTTATTACGTATACCAATGATGAATAAATAAGAAGTTGATTTGAAAAACTTTGGATCAAAGTTTTATGGCAATAGTAAATCTTTAGCCATCTCTTCAACGGAGTGCTTTATACAGAAAGACATCAGGGAAATAGCATGAGCTAAGGTGTGGAGATGGAAACAAATAGCAATGTTTAGGAAGAAATGAGGAAACTGATGAGCTTTTTACAAGAAAGATAGAAACAACTACTTCTGCATTTGCTCTTGTTCTTAGTTGTCAATTCAGTTCAGTTGCACTTATTTTGGTAAAAAGAAATTGAAAAACTCCTAGGTCTAAGATAAAGTAACTTGGGATCTCAGGAGGTCTCATAAGATTATTAGCTGAGACTAAAAGCAGTGAATGCATTTGTTGTTGTTGTTGTTGTTGTTGTTGTTGTTGTTTGTGGTTTTTTGTGGTTTTTAAAAATTAATTTATTTATTTTCAGTGTTCCAAGATTCATTGTTTATGCCCCACACCCAGTGCTCCATGCAATACATGCCCTCAGTACCCACCACCAGGCTCGCCCCTCCCCCCACCCTCAGTTTGTTTCTGAGTCCAAAGTCTCTTATGTTTCCCTTCCCTCCCTGATTTACCCTACTTCCCATTTCCTTTCTTTCTCCTACTATCCTCTATATTACTCCTTATGCAGTAAATATCTTTAAGCATTTCAAGTCAATGACCGTTTTAAACATAAAAGACCCATAGAAGTCAATATACAGCACTATTTTATGGCATATTGGAAGAAAAGTTCCTAATTTAATTTCTTCATCTCAAGATTAAATTGAAATATTTTCCTTACATTTTACAAATATTCATTTTATAGTATCAACTAATCTATTGATTACTATAGATTGTTATATTGCTTAGTACCCACTGTTTATAGATTTTGAGTCTGCTAACAATTTTGATTACAGAGAGAACAAAAATGCATGTCAGTTTTTTCTCTGTCTTCAACTGTCTGGGTCCTTATAAACAACAATCAGTAAGCAGAGGCACCAAGAGTAAAATCACCAACCTCAGCAGATAAGAAGAGAAAAGCTTTGTTGTCAAATGACATTTGTTAAGTTTAATATTTGTTATGTTTTCTTGGAAAAGTTCAGAAAAGTAAAACTTGTGAAGGGTAGTTTTGAAAATGAAATATGCTTGTTCAGTTGTACCTGTGAAATGAATATGAGGAATAGTGGAATGTTCTTCCCTATAGCTCTAGGGAAATTGAATAATCATCTGGTACCATTCCCTTTCATGTCTCCAGTTCAAAGTCATTTTTATCTCAAACTAATAATGATGCAAGTACCATTTATTGATGGCTATCTATGTGCCAGACACTGTTTTGTCCTTCTCATGTGTTGACTCATTTAACCAATGTAATAGCCACTGCTTTTCCTCATTTTACTTATGGAGGAGCTGAGGCTCTGAGATGTTAAACAGTTTGCCCCAAATCACACAGGTGGTTACTAGTAGGAAGTGTGATCAGAATTTGAATTTTAGTAGTCTGACTCCAGAGATAATATTGAACCACGAAACCATTTCACCTCTCCAGTGTTCTAAAATACTATAGAAATCATCTTATGCCCTAGCTGAATAAACCTTTTACGTATCTGATCATTTCAACCTATAGTGTCATTCAAGACCTTTCATAATGAATTATCACTTTACTTGTCCAATTGTATTTATCATAAGAACATTTTACTTATGTATACATTGAACAAACATTTATTAAATATGTGCTAAGAACTGTGCGTGGTACTTGGAAGACAAAGATGAATATGCTACAGTTTCTGATTTTCAGGAACTTAAAAGTTAATGAGGAGCACTAACAAATAAATTAGTTATTATACTTTTTCTTTCCCTACTTTGTTACTTCTCCTAAGTTCTTTCTCTGTTTGTGTGTCTGAACCTTTTGCTAACATGGTTCTTCCTGTGAGTCTTAAAGATCTGTTTGAAATAATAAGTCAACATCCACAATAAAATGCCCACATTTAGAAAATCTCAAATTCCTGGCTACCTCATAAGATGTTGGCTACCCCACAACTGACTTTGTTTCTAGGGCTATTTAATGTTTCATCCACTTGAATATGTATTAGTGGTTTTGCAAATGCAAAGTATGGTTCTTTTTCCATATACGGAAAATTAAAAATATTTATTATATCTTCCAGAAAGTTGCACCTGTGAGCATACAGCCTACCTATTATAAATGAGATAAAAATCATTGGTTGGATAATTAACTTTGAACCCAAGGATTTCAGTGAGACTGCAGGCAAGTAACAATGGTAGACATTATTGGAATTAAACTTAAAGTACAATGGGGAGAAAGCCGTAGGAATTTTTGTCCCTTGGTCTGAACTTTTCTTGAGAAGAAAAGATTTTTTATGAGTGTTTCCATTTTTATGCCTTTTTAAGTGTTTTTTTCATTTGAACCTCTTACCCCTTCATATTTACCAATTTAAAAATCAATCTTCAAAGCTTACTGTAATCTTGTAATCTGGAAGTCTCAAACAGGTATTGATTTTCTTAAAATAATTGTGAGGGATGTTTAAAATCATGTTCTCTCTCTTTGTTTTTTAATAAAATTACAGGAATGATGATTAAAATTACACTCCTGAAGCAAATATCTAAGGTCCTTAATTCCACTATATGGATGCAATTCGTATACTTGTTAGATTTTTTAAAATCTCACTTTCATTTCTTTATGTAGATATACTTCTTTACCTCTGCAAAAAGTTGAACATCTGTTACTTCATTTAAAAGGTCAAAATTATATGGATGAAATTAAGAAATATAAAAACAGCTTGGAGGCTTCCTATCAAGCTGGTAGGATGTGAATGGACATGGCTGGGAAGGCGGAAAAGATGATCCATATATGTGTCAGTCTCAAGCACAGATGTTTATGTCAATGAATGAGCAGACAAATATTAAAACTTAGATAAAGATGCAAAACAATATATTAATTTTTCAAACACCATGGGTAATATGTCATTGTAGTCAATGGAAATGAATTGTGACTGTAAACCAGGATGATGAGAAAGACTGCATGGAGGAAGTAACATTTGAGATGGAAGGAGACGTTTTTTATTGCTAGAGAAACCATGAGAGGGCTTTGCAGATGAGACAAAAATTTGAGTCAGAGCATGTAGCCTATGATAAACAAGACATGTGGGAAACAAGGTTTTCATGAAAAGTAGGAATAATATTTTGCCATTGAATGAAATTTAAAATATATATATTTTTTGAGAGAGAGAGAGAAAGTGCATGTGAGTGGGGGGAGGGGCATAGGGAGAAAGAATCTTAAGCAGGCTCCATGCTCAGCACAGAGTCCAACATGTGGATCAGTCTCATGACCCTGAGACTATGACCTGAGCCAAAATCAAGAGTCAGACACTTTATCCACCGACCCACCCAAGCATGTCCAATTTTTAAAAAATTTAAATTATTTTTTAATTAAGTTATGCTTCCCTGCTGTCTTTGACCACAATGAAGCTATCACCTCATGGAAAAAGAGGTATTGCCTAAAAGAAAGATTATTTCTGATTAGCTTTATCTCTCAAAGCTAACTTCCTTGAAGGTAATGGGATGTAGTCATCTTAAAGCAAGACCTGTGGGGAGAGAAAGATATTTTCTAAAGTCTGAAAGTCTCTCTTTACATCTCTAAAGCAAAGCCCCCAGAGGTTTAATCATGGATCATACACGTAGTGGAAAATGAGATGTAAAGAAAATACCCAGTGACCGAGTGAAAGAGGAAATCTTGTACTATCCTGGATAGTAGGAAATGATAGAAAGACAAGCTTAGGAGATTAGAGACAAATGTCCTGGCTCACCTCTCAAGAGACAAATCCCAGTCATGTAAGCTGATGGATTAAGAATGGGGAGGAAAGTGACAGAATCTTTACTGAAAAACCTTACTTAGACTGGTTGATGTCAACTCTGGAAGCTCTTGGGCTGTTGATTTCCCTTCTATGTTTATGTAGCTAGCAGTGAAGAACAGAAAGGAGCAGAGAGAAGAGGACTAGCAAGATGGCCTCAGAGGGCACTTCCAGTCTCCCTGAGCTCCAGGTCAAGAGGAGGAGGCCCAGCAGCTCCTACATATCCCGTGAGGGACATGGAGGAAAGCTGAGAATTTAGAGTTAGGGCACAATGAGGGTAAGGGGACTCCACAGCCGAGATGTGATGTCCCAGCCTATGCTGAGTCTAGGAGGAAGACCCCAAGGATCCCAGAATGGAGGGAGAGCTGATTCAGTGGTGGAGGGATAATGGCCTGTCTTCTAAACATGCTGAAAACAAGCCATGTCCAGACCCCAGGCTACATAAGCACAGTCTTCTTAGCAAGGAACACAGAGGAAGGCATCAGGGTCCACACACAGTAGCTGCCTGTTGGCCATTTCCTGTGGACACATACTCTTCCCTTGATACCCAGGTACCACCTTAGTTGGCAAAGGAGAAAAGTGAAACTTGAAAGAAGAAAAAAAGTTCTTTTGGGGAATTTGAACCTAAATTTGACTATATCTAAAAAAGAGACTGCACTTATTGAAAAAGAAAGTTTAAGCCAGATGAAATTGAGATACTTTTAAAAAGCAAATTTAAGGGTTTATTTGTTGACCTTTGTTTTCTTTGTCCCCTATACAAAAGGATGGACCACTTATAGATCACTTATAAAAAATAAACAATGTGACATCTGACTTGTAATAAGTTCTGGAGCAGTCTGCTTGTGTTTTGGAGACTATAAACCAAGCCTCCTGGAGGGGAGTGGAGTGTTAGAAAATAGTGATCCATAGACTTAGAAATATACAAATATTTGTCTGAATGTGGGAACACCAATACATTGAAACTGGATCTGGAAATACAGTCAGTGTCGGTTTTATATGAAAAAGTGCTTTAATTTCAAAAGTTCTGAAAGATGAAACACAGAAATGTTGGATGTGTTTCCCTCTGGCTCTGGCTTTACCTAAGCTATGGCAATAGTCCATTGTGGAGATTCTGAGCTAGGATAGTGTGGAACATAATGGGTCATGTGATGCTTCAGTCCTCTGGCAGAGTGTGTGTGTGTGTGTGTGTGTGTGTGTGTGTGTGTGCGCTCGCGCGCGCATGCACCTAAGTGTGTATGTGCATATGTATATGAGTATGGGTATATATGAGTGTCTGTTTGCATGTATATGTGTGTGTACCTTTTATGAAAAGCTGCTACAGGCTGACTGTATTTTTTCGTCAAAATGTAGTCATGAAAACCACATACTGAATCTGAGACTCACAAAGTAGATCATATTTTTCCTACCCAAATGATGTAATTTTGGCTTAAATTTAAGGTGCAGCATCAAATCCTACCAATAATAAATGCTACAACTAAAAAGAGGAAATTCAGTTACTACTAAATTTTATAATGATTTAAAATAACAAAATTATATCATGATAATATTAACTATGGATGAAAGTATTATATAAAGTAATTATAGGTGGAACTCCAACATACTATACACTGTATGTAAAATATTTTATACACAACTTAGCTGTATGTATCATAAAGATGACCAAATGCTAAATTATGAGAGCTATTCAACTTTAATTCTTAATTTTATTTGCCATTTTGAAACTGGGAAAACACTTTAAGGAATTATTTGAATGACCATGTCTTAAAATAAGGTTGTTTGAAATTTTAATTTTTGTCTTTTATATATTTTGTAAGTTCAACTAATCTTCAAGTCAGGTTATTTAATGTAAAACTACCCACTAAAGTAATTCTTTCAGACTTCACTAAGAATTTTATTCTAAATAATTTGGAGAAAAGAAAAATTGCCTGAATGTTGTATTTGTTATCAATAGTTTTATAACAGATTGCTATACACTTAACATCTTAAAACAGTACACATTTATTATCTCAAAATTTCTTTGGGTCAAGTATCTAGATCCAGCTCAGCAATGTCTTCTATTTGGGGTTTCTTACAAATTGTAATCTAGGTGTCAGTCAGGGCTCCTGGATCTCTTCGGATGCTCAGCTGGGGAAGGACCTCCTTTCAAGCTTAAAGGGTTGTTGGCAGAATTCAGTCCCTCAAGGGTTTCCGAATGAGGACCTCAGTTCCTACCTGAGTGTTGGGCAGAATCCACCCTGTTCTTTGTCACATGGGCCACCACAACAGGGTGACTTATTTCATCAAAGTGTGCAAGCCAAAGGAACACCAAAAACAAACAATGGAGAAAATGTGCTAACAAGATGAAAGTCACTTTTTTTTTTTTTTTGAAAGTCACTTTTTTAAAAAACCTAACCACACAAGTGATATTCAATCAAGTTGGCTTCATTCTACTATTTAGAAGATAAGTCAGTGTATTCAGCCATACTTAGAGAGGAGAGGATTATACAAGGGTGTGAGTGACTAGAAAGCAGGGATTATGGATTGTCTTAGAGTCATCCTGACACAGATGTGCTCCACATTATTAACCTTATGTAACTTTCTTATTTTCTTTCTTATGTACAGCGCTCTTGAAGGGCAAAGAAATCAGTGTTGTGAGGGAAGAAGGGACTAGAACATATGTGCTTTTCGCGCTGTTCATACAGCAGAGTGGTAGGGTGATGAATGATACAGCCATAAGATTGGCACTTTTGCCATACTAAAAGACATTGTAATAAGTGGTCATGGCAGAAACAATTTCATAAGGATGATTAACCTCAAGGTGAATCTTTATTTTGTTAATCATGGTGTTGAGTGGGGATACAAACTGAGAATGAGTTCATTGTGTTCCAGAAGGACTGTGGATGAGGTTGTAGTTAGGAAAGAATCAAAAAGATGGGATGCAAAATCTGGAACAGCCTTAGGGAGCAAAAACTGGTGAAACACTCAAAATATTTAAGGGTGGTTTGGGGCAAGTTTTGCTGTTCAAAATTCAATTTAGTCAGGATAGATAGTCAAGGGTGCCTGGTTGGTTCAGTTGGTTCTGCATTTGACTTTGGCTCAGGTCATGATCCCAAGGTCCTCAGGTGGAGCTCTGTGTTGGGCCCTCTGCTCAGCTGGGAATTTGCTTCTCTCTCTCTTTCTGCCCCTCTCTCCCTCTCACCTTGTGCCTACTCTCTCTCTCTCTCTCTCAAATAAATAAGTACAATTTTTATTATTTTAAAGCAACAGATAATTAAGAGGCTATCTCTTCCATAGTCTTATGAAATTTTCAGAAAAAATATTCATGCATGATGAGATATGTTGGTGAGATTGATGTTAAGGTAGAAGCAGAGTAGCACCAGCAGACTAAGCCATCTGTGTGACATAGAGTTAATCAATAATGTAGTGTGAATAGAGTATCATGCTATGGTTGAGAAAACATCGCTGTAGTGTTCAGATCCAGGTAGCACAACATATCAGCTGTGTGACCTGATCAAACTAAAGTCTATCTCAGTTGCCGAATCCATAGGCTTAACTTGGCCCACACTATTGTTTGGCCTATACTTTAAACTCCTAAAACTGCTTAACCTCCTGGCAATATTCGGTTTTCTTATCCTATCCATTTTATTCATCTAAGGTACCTGCCTGTAATTCAGCTAAGGGGAGGAAAGAAGCCTTAGAGCAGGCATTCTCAACCCCAGCACTACTGACATTTTGGATGTTATTGACACTCTTGGCTGTGAGAGGCTCACCTCTACCCACTAAGTCCCAGTAGCATCCACTACCCCTTCCCCCTCAGTTTTGGCAACAAAATGTCCTCTGACATATTCTGATGTCTCCTTGCAGTGGGAGGCAGGTGTGGGGATAAACTGCCCATGGTTGAGAACCATTGCCTTTCAAGGTCATTATGTGGGGCAAAATAAGGTGTAACACCTGAAAAGCACATAAAAGAGTGATTAAACCATAATTCACACTGAACAAATGATAGTTTTCCTCTAAATATTTGACATTGGAGACTAGTATCATACATGAATTAACTTGATATAAGTTTACTGAAACATAGAAGGTAAATAATACTATGTTAACAATAATTTATATGAGCACTGATTTGGGAAATCATCTGTTGTAGGTGTTTATGTGTATATAAAAGCTGACCCTCACCTCTGAAGTCAAACAAATCAAGCTTCAATTACTATCTCTTCCAGTTAATACTCTGTGCCTTGCGGAAGTTCTTCACATTTTCTAAGAGACCCTATTTGTTAATATACCTCACTTATCAATGAAATGGAATAACGATGACATGGATATTGTTTTGGGATGATTCATTCACTCATTTGTTCATTATATACCTATTGAGCATCTATTACATTCCAGGGACTGTATAGAAAATGTTAGATAGTCTCTGCCCTCCTGGAAATTTATTAGTGGAGAATCAAATGATGGACAAATAAATAGAAAATATACTTACAGAATGTAACAAATATTCTGGAGATTAGGAAGGATAAAAAGAATAAAGAATCATCGATGATGCTCTCTTGGATAGAATAGTCAAGGGAATCTGCTATTAGAGGTCAGTATTTGAGCAGAGCAGTAAGGTTGTGTCTAGGGATAGGGCATCGAGGTAGGGAGCATGGTAAGTCTAGAGCCCTGAAGACATTAACATTCTTGAATTGCTCGAGGCACAGAAAGAGGCTAGGATTGCTGCAGAAGGAGTACATTGTATAGACAATTCGTGTATTTTTGGTTTTTATTTGTTTTCTTATCTTGAAATATCCATTTTTAGTAAACTCAAACATGTAATGTAGGATATGAGATGAGTTCTTAGGTGATATCATGATGCATGACATATTATTAAAGAATAGTTCCATAGAGGCAACTATCCAAGAAAATTGAACAAAGTTGAAAATAATCTTGTAAAATTTCATATGGGGTAGCAGTGTTTTGCGGCTTGAAGTGTAAAGGATGAGAATAGCATGTGAATTCCAAGAAAGCACCATAGAATGGAAAGAGCATTTACAGTGTGTCAGACAGGGTGGCAACATCTTGTGGCATGTGGCTCCATCTTAGTGATTGGAAAGGTATGCCTTGCACCTGCTCCTTGCCCGTGGCACACCACAAGGGAGAATGAGTTGGCAACCACAGCCGAAATACATCACTAGCAATTTTAGTATATGGCCAGCCATGATCCTCTTTATTTTCCTAGAATTTGATTCTTTTAAAATTTATTCCAAAGGACTGAGTATAAAACAGATTAAAGAGAGTTTGAAGGGGACAGGAAGAGGGATCACTATGCTACTTAATGCTGTTTTTGAATTAACCATATTGAATTTAGAATTCCAACAAATGTAACAAGCATGATGAAATACTTCTTTATCTAACTTTAAAAAACTTCTTCAGTGTGCCTTTAGTTGGTTAAAATTTGTCTAATTGAGAATAGCACATGATGAGATGAAAAAATCTCAATACCACTAGCACAAAGTTGAGAGAGAGCGTAAAGTAAAGTACAAAGGATTTACAATGGAGCAAAAGAAGTCTACAATGTTAAGGATCTAGTGAAGGAAGAATAAAATCAAAGCTGAAGACTTAAGCAAAAATAAAGATAAGATATAAGAAAAGAAAGAGGAAAGGAAGAGAGTGGTGGAAGATGTCAATGACCTAAGACATGTTACATTTGAAATCCAAGTAAAAAGTAAACTAACAATGAATCCTGAGTTTAATCACAAATATCACAGTATTTGCTTTTGTGTATTTGGACCATGTATATAAAATAAACTGATTTCAGGTAGAGTGAACTCTACTAAAAGTAAGTTTAGAGCATAGACACAGAAATTTCTTTTCTTTTCTTTTTTTTATTAAGATTTTAGTTATTTGACAGAGGGGAAACACAGCTAGAGAGGGAACACAAGCAGGGAGAGTGAGAGAGGGAGAAGCAGGCTTCCCGCTGAGTAGGGAGCAGGATGCAGGGCTCAATCCCAGGACCCTGAATCATGACCTGAGTTGAAGACAGATGCTTAACGACTAAGCCACCCAGGTGCCCCAACACAGAAAATTTATCTGCTCGTCTTGGGACTGTAACAGTTAGTGTATAAATTTATCATACTCTCTCCAAAGGACTTATTTTGAGTTGGCAAATTATATAATCAATGCAGAAACACTCATCAAAATGAGCCTAATTAATAATTGTGGTCTGGATCAAAAATCAAAATATCATCAGATATGGTACAGGGTTATTAGGTTGATGGTTAAAGTTCATTAGTAATCAACATATTAATACAGTGCGCATAGGGACTTTTCAGCATAGGACCTTATTTAACATAGAACCTGTAGGAACATAAAAATTATTTTAAATAGGGTTAACAATTAGCTTAAAAACAAAAAGAATAGATGTTTGTATGTTGCACAACCCCTAGTGGTTGAAATAATATTTGCTATAACATAAGGGTAGCTAATACAGCCAGGGGTTGTTCTGTAACCATTGGGATGAGAAATGCCTTCTCGTTCTTGAGAGATATGAATTATATGAGTGCTATACCCCGAGATACATCCTAAGGTAATTAAAATGGAATAAATATACCTTTAGAAGTAGTTAAAATGATAAACTTTTGCAGGATATTTGTGGTGATTTATAAATTTGAAAAAAGTTTTACTCATCACCTTATGAAAATTAATAATTGACTTAATCCCAGTCTTTTAGATTAACCAGCCTTTCCCTCTGACCTACCTAGATACCATCTCTGCCTTGCCCATGTTTACACACTTTGCCTGGCCTGCCTCACATTCTGTTTTCCAGTTGTTGAACACCTTTACTTCTAAGATTTTTGCTGATCTCCTGTCTGAGACGCCCCTTTCTATCCCTCAAATCCGGTCCCTGATGTTACACTTCTGATTCAGTCTTTATTTCTCTGTGATCCACAGTGTGCCCTCCCTTCAATTAGCGCTGTAACTGGGCATTCACTTCTATCAGGCCAGTGTGCTTATATAACTTTACCTGACATGAGTCCACATGCTTGGACTTTCAGTAAGTTTTATGGAAGAGAATTGTTCACAATCTCTATCTGTAAAACTTTCAGAGAGTGACAAAAGTTTCAGGGGAAAGGCAATTTTTTCTGTTGTTGTTTACACAATATAATCTCTTGATTTGTGGTGGATGAAAATTAGGAAAAATAAAGACACACTGATGCAGAAACCAGACTTTGGGTAGTGTTGTGATTTGAATTTGCTAGAAGCAGTAGTATTTTCTTGCAGACTGGAAAGAGAAAACCACTCCCAGATGTCTTAATTTTTTGACTAACAGAAAAGCCTTCACAATTTACATCATGATGGGTTCAATTAGCACAAGTCTTGTGATTCATTTGCAATCTAAGTGAACAAATTCTTGCCTAAATTTTTACAAATGTTTGTGGTCATGATGTGTTTGGCTCTTGAAGGTCAAAGAAATTAAACAGGAACTGGTAGCTAGCAAAGAAATCTCAGAAGTTTCTTGCTCCTTTCAGTTAATAGTAGAAGATACAGAACACATGTAAACACATGTAAATTTCTGTAAACATTTTTCCTAACGTACTGGTCTAAACACTTTCTTTGTTTATCAATCTCATGTGGTCAAGAAAAGTAAATAATCTGTAACCTGCTCTCTCTTATGTTATTAAAGAGGGAAACTAGCACAGCATTTAAATTCCACAAGACTTTTTTTGTTTCAAGTGCAATTCTAAGTTAAATATTTTTAAATTAAGTCCATTCTAAAAAATTATAGCCTATAATTTTTTATATCTACCACTTTGTTCTTACTATTTACAAATCTGGTTAACTTGTACTATTCTGATGTACTGAGAAAGAATGCTGAACTCATATTTCAGGCATGATTTTAGGAAAAGAACTAATAGAAGCATGGCATTAACATTTTTTCTGCACCTTTCAACCAGAATTTGCCCCAGCAAAGTGAATTATGTTTTGCTCGCCATTTTTCCTTTCCTTCTTATAAAGAAATATAGCTGTTTCACATAACAAAAAAGTTTTCCTAAATATTTTTATTTAAACTTGTCTAATTTCTTATGTATTTTCTCAATAATTGTTTTATTTTTAATAATTCACTCAGAATATATAACATCTGCTTAAGATATTTGACCAAATCAGCACTATCAACATAAATCAACAAACCCACTGCAATACAGGAAAAAACTGCCATATAATTCTTATGTAACCCTTCACTGAATCACTGTGAAGGGACTTATGTTTGGAAAACTTTTAATTTTTGTTATAAAATTCCCAGAAACAGATGTGAAAATTCGCTCGTCTCCCACATTGCCTAGCTCAAGCAGCTGTAAATTATTTCGTGGATTATACTTGAATGAAATGAAAGTTCTAAGACTGTTTCGTCTAGGCAGCTGTTGGTTCCTTAAATTAAATCAAAACAATTTTTTGCTTGATTAATTCTTGGTTATTTAGATTGTATAGAGTCATAAATTAAGTCTTTAATGTAATAAATTAAAGTCTTCAGTCATAAATTAGATCATTTTTCTCAATACTGTCCCTGTGAGTCAAAGTCTGCTGCCCAATTTGACAGGCTACCTTTAAAAATAAATGTGCTTTCTACAATGAAAGAAACAGTTTTGGCCCTCTCTTTTATAATATTAATACAATGTATCATTTCACCTGTAGAGAAACTTAACATAAGAATTGACCCTGCCTTCCATGCTCATGGATCTGAAGAATAAACATTGTCAAATGTCAACACTGCCCAGAGCAATCTATACTTTCAATGCCATTCCAATGAAAATTCCACCAACATACTTCAAAGCATTGGAACAAACAATCCTAAAATTTATGTGGAACCAAAAAAGACCCCAATAGCTAAGGAATTGCTGAAAAAGAAAAACAAAGCTGGGGGCATCTCATTACCTGACTTCAGGCTTTATTACAAAGCTGTGATTACCAAGACAGCATGGTACTGGCACAAAAACAGAGAAATAGACCAATGGAACAGAGTAGAGAGTCCAGATATGGACCCACAAATCTATGGTCAAATCATCTTCGACAAAGCAGGAAAAGATATCCAGTAGAAAAAAAGACAGTCTTTTCAATAAATGGTGCTAGGAAAATTGGACAGCTACATACAGAAGAATGAAACTAGACCATTCTCTTACACCACACACAAAGGCAAACTCGAAATGAATGAAAGACCTCAACGTGAGGCAGGAATCCTGGAAAAGAACATAGGCAGTAACCTCTTTGACATCAGCCATAGTAACTTCTTTCAAAACACGTCTCCAAAGGCAAAGGAGACAAAAGTGAAAATGAACTTCTGGGACTTCATCAAAATAAAAAGCTTCTGTACAGAAAAGGAAACAGTCAACAAAACAAAGAGGCAACCCACGGAATGAGAGAGGATATTTGCAAATGACACTACAGACAAAGGGCTGATATCCAAGATCTATAAAGAACTACTCAAACTCAACATCCAAAAAGAAGATGAACACATCAAAAAATGGGCAAGAGGCATGAAGAGGCACTTCTCCATAGAAGACATACAAATGCTAACAGACACATGAAAAAATGTTCAGTGTCACTAGTTATCAGGGAAATTCAAATCAAAACCATACCGAGATACTACCTTACACCAGTGAGAATGGCCAAAATTAACAAGTCACGAAACAACAACTGTTGGAGAGGCTGCGGAAAAAGGGGAACCCTCTTACACTGTTACTGGGAATGCAAGTTGGTGCAGCTGCTTTGGAAAACAGTGTGAAGATTCCTTAAAAAATTAAAAATAGAACTATCCTATGACCCTGCAATTGCACTACTGGGCATAAACCCCAAAGATACAGATGTAGTGAAAAGAAGGGCCATATGTACCCCAATGTTCATAGCAGCAATGGCCACAATTGCCAAACTGTGGAAAGAGCCAAGGTGTCCTTCAACAGATGAATGGATCAAGAAGATATGGTTCACATATACAATGGAATACTATGCCTCCATCAGAAAGGATGAATATCCAACTTTTGTAGCAACATGGACTGGATTGGAAGAGATTATGCTGAGTGAAATAATCCAAGTAGAAAAAGTCAAGTATCACATGGTTTCACTTACTTGTGATGCATAAGGGGTAATATAGAAGACAGTAGAAGGAAAGAAAATGGGAAGTAGGGTAATCCAGGGAGAGAAATGAAACATGAGAGACTTTGGACTCAGAAACAAACTGAGGGACTTGGGGGGAGAGGGTGGGGGGATGGGAGAGCCTGGTGGGGGTTACTGAGGGCACCTATTGCCTGGAGCACTGGGTGTGGGGCATGGGCAATGAATCTTGGAACACTGAAAAAATAAAATAAATTTAAAGTAAAAAAAAAAAAAAAAAGAAGAAGAAGAAGAAAGAAAAAGAATTGACCCTGCTTGATTTTAACTGCTAGGCTGATAATCATACCAACTTTTCTTCTACAAGGGCTGTATAGGTTTACTGTACACTGGCCCCCTAGCCCTAGGCTTGCCCTTCTGTTTACCAAACATCAGATTGGATATCTTGAAGACAGCTCCATTTCAGTAAGTGCCAAACCTAAGGTATTCTCTCTTCCCATTTTCTCCAAAAAGGTAGTGTGGAGAAACCTGCTAGGATTTCACATTCAATCACCAACCCTACTGAGTCTTCCTCTGACATGACCTTCTAACACATTTCCCTCCCTTCTTATTGTAACTTCCTTGTTCCCAGCCTCCGAAGCTTCTACAGTCTCTCCTGATAGACACACCTTCCTGTCTCATCTCCCTGTTTTCAGTTTTTTTCTTTTTCAAAGGACTGTAGGCAAGTGAAAAAATGTATTCAGAAACCCGTTTTCAAAAGCCAATTCTGCATAAAAAATCAGTTTGTCAGATAATTAACCGTATTTATCAGATTATACTGAACTCTTCCCTGGAGACTGGTGTGTTATAAGTACTTTTAGTAAAGCCTCACAGGAACTCAGGGCTATCCTTTAAAAAAAAAAAAGTCCTATAGTCAGCAAATTATCAATGAATACCCTGTGCTAGACACACTTCTAAAACACTGAGATTATGATACAAAACAAGAAAGACTTAATTCCTATCTTGACGTATCAGAAAAAAAACAATTTTTTAAAAATAAATGAATTGCAAGGGTATATGTACGTTGTCTTTTGTGTGTGTGTGTGTGTGTGTGTGTGTGTGAGAGATCAGGTACATAGATATATTCATGTAATGACAAGGACTATAAGAAAAAAATAAAGCCAGATAGCAGGCTAGCAAGTACTAAAAGTAAATAATCTTTTGAATAGAGTCAAAGAATATGATTATATTATTCACAGAAATATCATTCTTGCATATATTCAGTGACTGTTCCTATTTGCATCAATTTAAGGCATATTAATTTAATCTAAAGCTATAAGATATAGCATAGTTTCATTTATTTAAAAATATAATTTTTATTAACATATTCATGAAATATGTGTTCTAGAATAGCACTGTCCAATAGAACTACAATGTGAGCCACTAACTGGAACAACATATGTAATTTTCAACTTTCTAGTAGTTACATTAAAAAAAGGGAAAAATGGGTAAAATTAATTTTCATAATAAAGCTTATTTAATTCAGGATACCCAAACTGTTATTATTTCAACATGTAGTCCATATAAAAGCTATACATTGGCATTTTATATTATTTTTTTTGTACTAAGTCTTCTAAATCTTGTGTTTACTTTATTCTTAACAGTATATTATAATCCAAATTAGTCATTTAAGTGCTCCATGTGATATGTGGCTAATGAATGCTGACTTGGATGGTATAGTTCTATAATATATTGATTATATAAACTATATCAAATATATCCTTGATATTTAGTTGCATGTACAACTGTATTTTCTTATGTAAGAAAGTATTAATGAGAAATGCATTTATAGCTATGAGTAATGTATTTATGAATTTGTTCACTAAATGTGATAGTTGAATGTATAATTTCAATGAAGAGTATCTTATCAAAATTACATATTGTATTATACATAATATGTATCTCTATATTATAGAGATTATAACATTGACTAAGTTCAAAAAGAATATTTCTAAAAATTTTTTATAACTTTAGAAAATTGTTTATTTTAACAAATACATCTATGGTTATCTTCTTAAAACATAGATTTGATCACTTTATCACCCTTCAGTATCTGAGGTTAAGCTCTTTTCCAGTGTGACATCCTGATATCCCTATACATTTCAGGTTATAGTCAAAGAGCTGCATAACATTCCCCAAAATACCATGAACTTTTAAATCTGTGTACATTTTTATGTTCTTCCATCATTTCTTTTTTAAAATTTTATTCATTTATTCGACAGAGAGAAACACAGCTAGAGAGGGAACACAAGCAAAGGGACTGAGAGAGGGAGAAGCAGGCCTCCTGCAGAGCAGAAAGCCCGATGTGGGGCTCGATCCTGGGTCTCCAGGATCATGACCTGAGCCGAAGGCAGTCACTTAACCAACTGAGTCACCCAGGCGCCCCTGTTCTTCCATCCTTTGAAAAAGTCCTTTGGCCCCTGTTCTGGCCTGTATTCTTTTACTCACCTCTTACTTAATGTATTTAGCTTTCTAAAAATTCTTTTATCTTACAGATTTCAGTTAGAAAACTGAAAATATTCTGCATAATTAAAATAGAATAGTGCCAAGGGCTAATAGACAATATCTGGCAGTTTTGTCTTTTTTTTTTTTTTTTAAACCTCAGTTTGTTCCTTTTTCATTTGTTTTCCATAACATTTAAAAAATTTCTATGTTTTATTTCTGGGATAGGGCTAATCACCTTATATTACAGTTATCTACCTTCTTAAGTAGACATTAACATCCACTAGATAGTTAGATTTCAATGTACCAAAATAGAGCAGGAATATATATATATATATACATATATATATATATTTTTAAGATTTTATTTATTTATTTGACAGAGAGAAACACAGCTAGATAGGGAACACAAGCAGGGGGAGTGAGAGAGGGAGAAGCAGGCTTCCCGCGGAGCAGAGAGCCGGATGCGGATGCGGGGCTCAATCCCGGTCTCCAGGATCCTGACCTGAGCTGAAGGCAGTCACTTAACCAACTGAGCCACCTAGGCGCCCCACAAGAATATATTTTTTTAAGATTTTATTTATTTATGTGACAGAGAGATCACAGGTAGGCAGAGAAGCAGGCAGAGAGAGAGGGAGAGGCAGGCTCCCTGCTGAACAGAGAGCCTGATGTAGGGCTCAATCCCAGGACCCTGAGATCATGACCTGAACCAAAGGCAGAGGCTTTACCCCACTGAGCCACCCAAGCACCCCGAGAGCAAGAATATTTTTTAAAATTCCCATCAAATAATGTTTACATAATCTTTCTCTACCGTTGTTCTCTTAAAAATCATGAGATTTTCTGATGAAAAAAAAACATATCCCTGATTGCTTTAAAGAAATGTCTGATTGCTTTAATATATTTCTCGTTGCCTAGAGTCTCTCATTAATAGATTGAATTTTTATCTACTTACCACAAAGATGGCAAATGTTTTATCGACCTTATCTACAAAACTGGGCTACCTATACCTCGAAATATCTTGGAGAATATTTTATTTAGAAAAAAGGTAGAAAAGGAAGAAAAAAAGGAAGGAAGGAGAAAAAGAGGGAAGGAAGGCAGGAAGGAAGGAAAGAAAGAAGAAAGGAAGGATGGAAGGACAAAATAGAAGCGAAGAGAGGAGGAAGAGATTGAGGGAGAGAGAGAAGGAGGGAAGGAAGAAAAGAAGAAGGAAACATTGATACCATTATGTTCTCAGTCAGATTCTAAGTTTTCTATATTTAGAAAATGTGCTCAGCATTTCTTCCCTTGACTTACCCGGTATTGAAAATTCCTTGGACAGGATCTTTCTCAAACTCTTTAGTTTGTTTTTCTCTCCCTCTTTCAATTTGTGTAAACTTCCCAATATTTTTTAAAGTTTAGGCATTTCTGTTTCCTTCTTTTGATTTATTTAATCCTAAACACCTGCTCCCTATAATAAAGTTGTTAAGGAAATGGAGCTATGGAGACCTAGATTTGTATATTTTTTTTTCGTTTGCAAACTAAACATGGATTATTAGTATTCTTCCATGACTAAACAGGATGCAGGATTCTTTCTAGTTGTTTCACCTTTTAAAGCTTGGCAAGTACTCCATAGTTTTTAGGAGCTTACTGACCTGTGGCAGAACTAATATTGGTAATGAATGAAAGGAATAGTATTTCTCAGTGTAAACCTTTTCCCAGGATTTCAAAAGCCAGTGGCACTGCCATCATCACAGCTGGTCTGGACAATTCACAGCCCACACAGCTGCTGAACTACTTGGCTTACAGCACCCTAAAGTCTCCAATGAACCGGCAAATAAATTCTAGCAGGCTTCTCACTCTGGGGTTCTCTTTTTCTCCCACACTGTGATAGTTATCCTGAGCTAGAAAAGAAAAGATGATACCTGGATGCAAAAAAGCCTTATTAAATACTCCTCTTGAATTTGCAAGTAGAAAGAGAATTCTAGCAAGGAGATTCTACTGTTTGTTGGGGGAGGGGATGGGATGGATGAATGGCCTGAGATATATTTTGATTGGAAGTTGTTGGCATGGGGAACCTGGACGCAAGCTAACTAGAAGCATTTGATTTGGAGAGCACATTTGCCTTTCTCTAATTGGTTCTGAGTTGGAAAGGTATGAGATAAAAGGAGGAGAACTGGAATTTATGAACCAAGTCCTGAATGTTTGGGGGCTAACTGCTGCTGAGGCTTCACTGGTTGATTCCAGCCGAAGGTGTGGATAGTTTTCTAATGTCTTATGTGCTCTTTCCACTGTCTGTTTATATGCTCAGTCTCCAAGCCCCCTCTTTTAGTCATCCTCTCCTTGCAGGAAGTTGGCCAAAAGATCCACATCTTCAGTGCTTGATGATTGTTCCCTTGTGTCCATAATCAGTTGTATCACAAGGGTTTCTTAGTCTTTTTAATGTTGTATCATCAGGATGATCATCTGATAAGAAAGTGCTGATAGAAGCATTTAAAACTTGCACTAAGTATGAAGTAGTAAACTGGTAAAGTTAAATGGACTAATATCATGACCACTGTGATGTAAACAAGAAAAACAAAAAGTCCATTTAAGATGCTCCAGAACCAGAAACCTGAATGTCCAATCAAGGCCAAGAGAATAACTCCACAGGTCATAAAGATCAATCTTACAGAGCCATATAGCTTTTTTCCTTAAGATGATATAGAGCCTTCTGTAACTTAGTATTGCATTGAGCCAAGTACAGCAAGAAGTATTAGCAATGGCAGAGATACCATCATGACTAGTGAACAAAAAATCGAAATTATCTATTACTACTCTTGCCAAGGAATTGAGATTCATCTATTTTCTATCTAGATTATAAGTGGTATAATTTTATAACTTCTGCCAAAGTTAAAATGACATGTCTTCTCAGTCTTTTGTTTGTGTGATTCTTATTGTTGGAAACACTGCTTTGATTGCTTGTATAAATTCTGAATTTGTAACCTCTACGTAAAGTGCTTGAATAATCAAGGGTAGCCTCATTTTGAAGCTTGCGATTCAATTGTAATTTCCAGATTTGATGATTTATAGAATTAGAGTGCCAGTGTACAGATAAATTTTGTAATACTATTCTTAAAGTGCATGACATATTAGTGAGATAAGCAAGACTAGTTATTCCAGCTGCAACAGAAGTAGTATCTGGTAGGAACACATGGATATCTAAAAAAAAAGGAATTATTCCTGACATGAGGTTAGAACAAAGGCCATACATCGGCAGGCTTACATCTTTCTATTTAGTCCAGATGACAAATAATTGACCCATCCACTTAGGAAGGTCCCTCTTGTTTTCTGTAAGAGAGGGACACTAGCAGAGTCACCAATTGATCAGTTTAAGGTCATTTGTCCTTGTAGGTTCAAGTGAAAGCACCATTGGTTGTAATTCCCTTTAATCTCATTTCTCATAGATTGGGATTTCCCTTAGATTTTCATCATTAGGGTCTAGTGAGGAATACAATGTCCAGCAATTAATAAGCTTGAAGGCTATTGCTAGGATAATCTGAGATTGGTGTTATTATTATGTTCTATTTCATTAAGAGGGAAAGAAAAGAAAAAGGATGCTTAGCCACAGGCAATAATCAGGGTTCTCTAGAAAATGAGGAACAATTATAAGTAGGCATATAAAAACAAAATAGGATTTAGTCAGGGATTTTAATCCAGCATCTTGTAGAAGGGCTATAAACCATCTTTGGTGAATTATGATAAAGTTGAGTCTTGGGTCATCGGTGTCTACTGGGAAGAGCAACTGCTTCTAGAGAATCTCTGAGAATCTTTGCTGAGATCCCCTATTAGGTCAGACTTCCAATTTGGTTGATTCTGGATTGCATCTTTAGTTGTGAAATGTGAAGCCAAGGACTTATTCCAGGGAGTTTTACTTCTGTATCTGTTGTTAACAATGTCTGATAGAATCCCTTCCAATAAGGCTCATGAGCTGTATTTCCCTCATCTACCTTCCAATAGATGAAACCTCATAGTTGAATATCATGAAGAGGCTGTTTAAGAAGACTATTTGAATCTATTCTTAACCCATATGTAATATTTTGTAATGTCTTTGTGCATGAGTATAATATCATAGATAAAATCCTTAAACATGTAGGCCTTGTGGTTACCAGTTCACAGAAAAGCAGACAACAGATCCCTGAGGGAGCGATCATACTACTTTAAGGATGGGTGGGAGTCCCTTTGACCGAAAGAGCTCAAGGGTTCTCAGAGCTTTGTTAGTTTTATTTCAAGGACGTCATTGATTCTTTCTACCTTTTCAGAAGTTTGTAGGTGGTAAGAGCAACATGGTTTCTGAATAAGGGGTAATAGGTTCTTACAAAGTTCTTTCACAATATTTCTTATGAAATTCTGTGCCTTGGTCACTTGATAAAAAAGTTTATATTTCCAAGTTCAGAAATACAGAATTCAGCAGATTTTTAGAAACTGTAAAGACCATAGCTTTTCAGCAATGTTTCAACCCTCCCTGAAATTATATTTATAGACATACTATAACTAAAACAGAGAAATCTCATGGAAAATGAAAGCCTTATAAAATCTATCAGAAGATGTTCAAAGGGTCCTTGAAGCTTTGGTTTCTGGCCATGTCCCACGTTTATAGTTTTCCTAGAATTATGCTGCTGACAAGTCTACATTATCACGGTCCGGTCCGTGGTCAAAGGAACGAGGCTGATACAAAAGCGAAAGTCAAGCAAAGTTTTATTTTGCGTCCAGCATCGAGAATCACACTGACCCGTCAGAGCCGTCTGTATGGAGAGAGTGAACCCGCCTAGTCTCACAGGCTAGTTTTTATAGGGCAGAACCACAAACCATAAACTGACTGCAGCCACGTAGCTGCCTAGAGTTAATTTTTGTCTCCATTGGTCAGGATCCGGGAGGTTAAGGGGATGACATGTGTGCTTTTTACTGATTGGACACTCCCACCTGGCCTGTTTTCCTAAGTGTTGATACTGGGAACTGGCTACCCATTCTCCCTGGAACCAGAAGTCTGAGTCAGCTCTTGTTTGGACATAAACAACAAGATGGTGGCTTGGACAAAATGGAGTCACTCTGGCTAAGCAGGTCCTTACACACATTACTTAAAAAATACCTTAGTTGTCTTTTTAAAGTGTACCAACCATGTAAATTTAAGGTAATAACCAATTTATCTGTACTATGATGGGTAGTTTGATGGAGAAATTTAGCTAATATACATTTGAAACCATCTAGTGCCACCAAGAAGCTGTCTGGAGAGTACCAGAGGGTAGGTAAATGAAGCTAGAACCACATTTTTTTCCATTTTATGTTTTTCAAAATGAGGGACTAAATGTTGATATTTATAATGGCCTCTTTGAATTCCTTTAAGGATTTATCTTTTAAGTTTGGATTGGATCAAAACCTTGGTTCAGGCCATTTGTTTGGCAAAATGATCGCTAGAAATTATTTCCTTTAGCTCCCATATATTTCTTTTCTCGTGAACCCCAACTTATATATAATCATTACCTCCTTTTAAAGAAGGAATGCATATAAAAGCATCTTAAACATCTTGTCTCTTTCTGATGGGGGTTCCAATAGGGTTTACCCCTTTGTTTCCAAAGCATCCCAAACTAAAATATGTATATTTTAAAGTGTGCCTGTGTATATACTTACTTTGTGGTCTTTTGTCTAGTTGACAAGCTCAAGTAAGTGCAATAATTCTGCCATGTAGACTAATTTTACTTCATGTAGAGGATTGTATTCCAAAGTCAAGTTTAAATTGGTAATAGCATTCTGCTCCAGTTTGAAGTTTTGAGGTATAATCTATCAACAAATAATATTAGGCCAGACTTCTCAGAGGGAGTCTTCAAAAAAACTGAATGGGGTATAGTAAGTTCCCTGAGCTAAAAAAATTGTGAGATTCTCTTCTTTTGGTGCAGGGGAGGGGCATATCAAGGTGTTGCAGTGATAAATAGTAATGTAAGGATGAGACACTAACAGAATCTCATAAAGGCATATTAGCTAGCTGAAAATTGTTGTGTTCTCAGAGAGCAGTAACGTCTGTGTTGTATGAGGAACACAGATCCATAAGATTGAGAGAGAAGGCTACATTACTAGTTCAGCAAAAGCACAAGTTTTGGAGTGGTATTTATTGCCTTTAACACAAGGGGAAGAAGCTTTTGCAACCAGGTGAAGGTGATGAGTTTCTGTGACTCCCATGAAATTGAGTTAAAACTCAATGGTTTTGCCCAGATTGCTTCTATCCAAGTAGACAAAATGCTTTTAGTTGGTATTGTCTATGGAAGAAGTCTATTGACAAGTCTTTTTCAGATAACAGCAAGCCTGTTTATGACTCAAACTAAAAGTTGTCACAATCTCAGGAAAATCTGATACTTTGTTGGTTACAACATCCAGTTAAACCAGAAATACTCTTGATTGTTTTGTGAAGGGTCTAAGATGTTTGGATAGTCTATAGCCTTATCAGGAAAGCGATTTCCCTCCTTATCTGGATTATAACCTCAAATAAGGGATTGTGCTTTGGCAAAATTGTCATTTATCTTTTGAAAATGTGTGTCCTTCTTTTGCTAAGAATAAGAACAAATAAAATGGAATCCTTTTTTACCAGAGTCCTGTCCTCTGACTAAAATGGGAGATCATGTGCATATTCTACCAGGACTGAATTGCAAGGGAAACTTAGATCTCTTAAGTCTTAATTGAGGACCTGGGAAAAATAGGAGATGGATTTAGTGAAACTTGGGAATGCCTATCTAAGTATATTGTCCTCCCCACCTAAAACCAAAAAGGAAAGGCTAAGAGTGAAAGCAGAGAAAGTTTAATAGAGGTTGTTGTATGGAGAAGCTGTCAAGGCAAGCTAATTAGAAACAAATGATTTTATATAATTAGTTTGGAAGACTATATGTCTTTCTTTGGTTGGCCCTAAGTTGGAAGCAAAGGCAAAAATAGAGAAGCTGGCAGTCATTGACAAAGTCCTGACCATTTAGGGTTTATGCAGCAGAGATTTTGGTGTGGTTTCTCTGAACGGTTACAGAAAGGTGGCAGGTCCGTGTTCTGTAGTCATAGATGATGGTCTGCCCATCGTCTAAGCGGATTCGGCCTCTCGTCATTTTTCTTCTGTAAATCTTTTTTTATATATGCCTCCAACTACATCGAGGAATGATCTGAAAAATAACTGATATATGAGGTAATATTTTTGCAAAGCAGAAATATAATGATTTACTAAAGTACTGGCAGATACCTGAACACACAGACTTTTCTTATTAATTCTATTAGGGCTAATTTTTTCTCTGCAATTGTTTATGTTGTTACAGAGGATCTTGATGATTTAAGAATGGAGGGAGTAACTACCCTTGTACCTTCTGGGAGTAAATTTAACCAAGCTCGCGCTACTCACCCTGCTGAACCTCAGGCCAAGGTCACACTAAACATCTGTTCAAGGTGTGCCAGGTAAAACAATTAATAGGTATAGTATATATAAATGTAATCTTAATTTTTAAAATCTAAGATTTTGATGCAAAGGGTGGTAACTCCTCTGTGTTAAAAAGAAAAAAAAATCATTTCCTTCAAATGATCTTTTGTGCCAACATTGGCGAGGGAGTTAGTCATGCAGTTTAGCCTTGTGTCCAGTGCTCCTCAGACCAACAATGAAATCAAAGAGTTTAGCTTGTCCTCACTACACAGTTTAAGAAATTTGAAGTCTTTCTGTCTCTGAATTTCATTTGCTATCTGCCCCGCTGGTTCCCTTTCAAAGGAAGAGTCTAAGGGCTCTAAAAGGTTCAAAGCCACTTTTAAAGCAGCTGCATAAAGACGAGTTCGCCCCGGTGTAGTTTAAGATTTGATATTATTGGCCTCTTAAACTGTTCCTCATCTTGTTCACCTCCTAGAAAGAATCTAATCAGTTTGACACTTTCAGTTTTGGCAGCTGGAAGCAATCTTTGCATCTACCGTGTGTGGCCAGAGAAGTAGCTTAAGTTACTGCCAAGTCAGCTCCCGGTGCTGGTCTAGCAGAAACTCACCAAACAGCTAGAACGCATTCTTTTGTAGGAACTAAATCTCATTTGCAAAGAGGTTTTTTAAGCCAGTTTAAATGATAAAACAAGCCTTCTAACCCTTATGTAAATGGTGCAGATTAGCAAGAACAGTGCACTGGCTGGCCAGTTTTATCTCCTTTTCTTTATGTCTAGCTGCTCTATTGTTCTGTTTGAGAGGGGATTAGCTGCTTGGAAATAGGGATGGAGAGAGTGTAGGAAAATCAAATTAGATTCTTGTAGCTTTTCCTCTTTCCTTTTAACCTTTGGAAATTTTTATTTTAATTGTCACAGGCTTAGAAAAATAGAAAGGATACCTCTTAGGAAAGCAAGGTTATTTGAGACCATTAGAAATGCCACAGCACAGTAGAAACATCAATGGAAATACTGCTTCAGACAAGTAATATTTGGGTGACTTGACTTTGATTAGGGCTGCAAAGAAAACTTCTGTTTATGTGATGGTATTTAGGCATCTTGAGTGTACAGAGTTATTTATGCAAAAGTTGTTTGGCAGTTTTGAAAAACCTTTGTAGTATGGTTAAATAAAAATTCAACTGAGTAAACTTTGAGGATCTAATTGCCTTTATCAAATAATTCCTGAATCACGCAGCATCCCATGTAGCAAAGGGAAAAGAGTTCCCCTGAGTAAGAGGACAGTAAAGGTTTTTAAAGATGGAGGGGGAGGGGAAGGAGGTGTTTGGGGAGGAATTGTGAGCAAAGAATCCGTTGTTTTAGGTTAGGCTGGAACAGAAGTGGTCTGTCAGTAAACTTCCTCAGGCTGACGAGGAAATTCCCAGGCTAGCTGGTTAAGGGTTACATCAGTCCTGGAGAGATTAAACTCCAGTTAGGTTAAGTTTTAAGTCTTGGTTTACTGACTTGGGGCCTTAACTTAAATGGTTCCGTTATGGCCCTGTGGTTTCTTTTTAACAGTATATTTGTTCATTTACCTTGCGACTTGAAGGTAATTAGTATTAGGTCCTTCATGTTTTTTTCAAAAGGGAAGGGGGAAAGCCTATGAAAAAGATTTGTTTCTAAACTGAGGATTTGAGTGAAGAAAGGACCAAGCACAGATCTAATCCTGAATTATCCACCATTCATCTTGCCAATAATGGAGTTAGACGGCAAGTCTCAAATAACCTGCATTAAAGGTTGAACCTTTAACTAATATATTGAAGAGATGTTCGATTAATAATCAATTACATTTATTCCTCTCTCACTATTTACCACATACTCTTCTAAGCACATTAAATATATACATTTATTTAATTCTCAAATAACACTGGGAGTTGATTACCATTATTATCCTTATTTCATAGATAAGGAAGTGGAGTTTTGAGCCAGCTAAATAACTTGTACAAAGTAACAACACGTGAAGTAGGAGGCAAAACACCGTTTCATATCCAGATAGTATAGCTTGACGGCCTCTTTGCCATTTTATTTTATTGCTAAGCACCAAGCTATTGTCCGAAGGCAAAGATGGAAGCCTCAAATAGTTAGAAACAGTGAGATGTGAAGAGATTTGGGTGTTGGAGATATGGGAGCTCACGACTGTTTTGTTGGAGAATAGGCAATGTTGTACTTCCAAAAGTGAGATAGGGATCTACTGAATCAGGGAAATATGGTAAATAGTATGGAAGAGGACACTAGGCTGAGAATTTTATTTATCTATTTATTTTTATCTTTTAATTTTTAAAGATTTTATTTATTTGAGAGAGAAAGAGAGTGAGTGGTAGAATCTGAAGCAGACTCCACACTGAACACAGAGCCCAATATGGGACTCGATCCCACAATGGTAAAATCACGACCTGAGCTGAAACCAAGTCAGATGCTTAACTGACAGAGCCATCCGGACACCCTAGGCTGTGGATTTTAGAGAACTACCATAGTCAGAACTCAGAGTGGAAGAAAACTAATATCAGTTCTCAAGAACTCTGAAGAACCTGAGATTTTACCCCTAATTTGCAGTGGAATGTGTTAGTTGGCCACTGTTTTATGAATTCTGAAAAGACAGCTGTTAGAGACCAAGGACTTAACACTCACGACAATAACAACTGCTAGAGTGTTATCATTTTCACTGGTCCTCTGATCCACAAATTTCACAGAATGACATAAATAGAATAGTAGGTTATAGTACTAGCGAGGAATCCTGAATTTAAGAAAACTCAGTGTTTTATAATGGGAAGCTAGCATTGCTCTACAGGGAGACTCCAAATGTCTCTTCCAACAAAGGCTGTCAGTGTCTTTGCTCACAAGGTACCTAGTAATATGAAAAACTCATAGAAAAACTCATAGTACTCCCAGTACTACTTAGAGTGGACTACTTTTGTAATGCTTTCATGTGGTAATCAAATTTTTCCATAATTAATTTTCAGACATCAATTTATATTGTTGGCTCACCTCTCCTAGTTGCAAGTAAGACTTTTAAGACTGAAAATTTAGGAAGGAAGGGAGGGAGGGTGGGAGGGTGGGCCAGAGGGTGGGATGGAGGGAGGGAAAGAGAGAGACAAAGGAAAGGAGGGAGGGAGGGAGGAAGGAAGGAAGGAAGGAAGGAAGGAAGGAAGGAAGGAAGGAAAGGAGAAAGAAAGAAAGACTGTGAGAATGAGAATTGTACTTTTTAAGCCAGGGCTGAGCAAATCTGAGGTGGAACTCATAAACTGGAGGACTTGTGGGCAGTGTCCAGTTGTTTGGCATCTTTATCATATTTAAAAATACCACAGAGGGATGCCTGAGGGGCTCAGTTGGCTAGGTGTCTGCCTTTGGTTCAAGGCAGACCTCCCTCCCAACCTCCCTCCCTTCCTTCCTAAATTTTCAGTCTTAAAAGTCTTACTTGCAACTAGAAGAGGTGAGCCAACAATATAAATTGATGTCTGAAAATTAATTATGGAAAAATTTGGTTCAAGTCATAATTCCAGGGTCCTGGGCATCGGGCTCCCTGCTTAGCACATACCCTAAATTACCTAATGTATCATCATGGGAAAAATTATGCAAATATTCAGAAAATTTGGTCCCTCATCTGTGACATGGAGTTCTTGAAATCCTGGAGATAACCTTCAAGAACAACTGAGAGATCTGGACAGAGTAATGTAGGCACAGGCAGCTAGCAAACTGTTCCCAGTGCAAGACTGTCAAGGAACAGAGGATTTCCTCTTTTTCTCTCACTCACTAGAATAATTACCATGTAAATACTTAAGCAGTTTAAAATGCTTCAGAGTTTTCCCCCCAGCTTTTTGAAAGGCCTACACTAAAGTGCTCAGGTATTAAAGAAAAAAAAAAAAGAGTCTCATTATTCTGACATTCTGGAATTTTCTCATGCCTTATGCTTCGAACTAACTAGAGAAAAAAGGATGTCCATCTTCCAGGATTTCTGTATTCAATAAAATGGTTTAAGGTGGCCATGTTTTTGTTGCTTATTTGTTTGTTGTTTCGTTAAGTTTTAAGGTCAAGAAATCACTTTTTCCATAGAACTAAAGAGGTAAATGCATAATTGAGCTTAATGGTTTTGTTGTAAAATAATACTATAGCTACAGGTACTGATAAGCTCAGGGGGTATCAGTGAAACTTCAGCAATGTTCAGAGTTTCTGCAAAGTACTCATCACTAAGCAAGTTAGTGTTAAGAGGTAGAGTCTTCTCTATAGATTGCCATTTTTCTCCATCTTTTCTTCAGATACTGCACTACTTATGAGCCACTTATGGAGTCACAGTATCTAGAAGTGAGTTTGCATATGATATGTGCAAAACATTATTGCTCTTACCAAGTTCAGGGCATTCAGTCAAAGGCCATAGAACCTTTCTCATTCAGAACCTGATGGGAAGACATTATCTGTAATGAGACTTAACTTCTACTGGAATGACTGAGGGATATTAGATACAGGTGACCATTGGAGAGACTTCCACTTTCCAAGACAACAGGAAAAGAGGAATTCAGCCCACATTAAATCACTCTGTAAAGTTTTATGTGGGACAAGGTGACTAAAATATCAAGAATGTCAAAAAGGAAAAAAAAAAAAAAAAAAAAAAAAAAAAAAAAAAAAAAAAAAAAAAAAAGAATGTCAAAAAGGTTATTGATTTACCTAGTTATAGAAATAAGAAGATTACAAAGTTGGTTTGTTTTTTTTTTTTTCACAAATACTTCACATATGGTTGGGAAAGTACAGATGAAAGAAAGTTTGTTGTTTTCAAGCTGGACAGTCATTCCAGGATAGTGTTACTCCTTTGGCTCCTGATGGCCTTAGTCTGATGTGGGCATTGTTGCAATTTGTGTAATTTAAACAAAAAGATGACATCATCTGGCAGGTGGGAAAATGTTGACTAGTAGAGATCTGACCAACCAAGATATTTTAAGATTCTAACCTAGAACATGTCATTTTTCCTCTCAGATCATGAAGTAAAGAAACCGTTATAAAATAGCAATTTTAAGTAAAGAAGAATTTTCTGTGCAGGGTGTAGTGGTGTCCTTATAACTGGTGACTTTACTCATTACAGAGTAGATTTTTAATATATTCATTGAGTACCTTGCTTTGAGTTTTAGAAGATTCCACCAATATAGCTACAAATCTCTGAATATATGGGCAAAACAAGTTTCATTTGTTGCCTAGGAATCACACTAAGTAGTATCAACCAAAAAGTAAAGTGTCACTAGGTCAATAATACAATTTATCAGTAATTATCAGCAACACTTATATGGTTTTAAAAAATAATGGTTTGCAAAATTTTGAGTTTCAAATTAATTTTTTATTAAATGTCCTGAATTTTTGTTGTAAGATAACAATTAAGATACCAAGAGCAAGAAGGCAAATGTGGGTACCAAGACACCAAATTACTATTTCAGTGAAGTTTAGAAGCCATTTTTCTGAAAAGACCACCCATTAATTCTGTCTATGCACTGCCATTCTGAGGTGTTAAATCTTGTTTTCTTGGACTCCTGCCAGGGCATTCCGGGTGGTAAAATACTATTTGTTTTTCATGGTGCAAGTGTTTGCCTTCATTCATGCTTAACATCAGTAGTGCACACACAAAAGGAACTGAAAGCCATTTTAAAAGAAATTGGATTATAGAGAACATATAGTGACACTGACTCAGAAACACCAACATGAGAAAGCTCTTTGTTTCCGAAGAGCCTGCTGAGTTTTAACTGATTTGCTTCATGTCATTGCTACCCAGCACTTGTTCATCCTTTTTCCTAAACATCATGACATTAAAATACTGAATTTGGTTGTGCACTGATGTGATAAAACAGGAGGAGATCGTCTTTGGTGATGATCTGCTGTGGTCAAAGAAAATGAGAAATCTTGTTAAGTATGAACTAATTTCAAACTGTCTATATTAGGATTTCCTAGCCCACCTGAGGAAGTCTGCATAATTAATCATACATTATATTCTGTTTCATGCTCCTAGCATTTTTTCTTTTTCCCCCCAACTACTTTTACAAAGCTTAAATTCAGCAAGTTCTTATTGGAAGGAAAGGTGAGCAGAAGTAACAAAGAGAAATGGGTAAGGACAAAGTGGGACTGCTATCATTTGTTTAAAGTGAAAAGTTTTTCAAAAAAATTGAGATCCCATATTGTATGTCATATCTACATATAGCTTTAGCTTTACATTAAATTTAGTGCAGAAATCTAAACCCACATTGAATCAAACGGCATTCCCCAAATTCCCAGTATGATATTTAGCTATAACTATATCACTTAATACAAAGTAAAACTCATAATTGCTTTCTTAAAATGAAAGTAAACCCATAAATCACCCAATTTTATTACAAAATAATTTTTTCGTATTGTAAATTACAAGGCATTTAATACAATTTCCTTGATTTTGACTGGATGGAAAGTAGGAAAAAAACTCCACAACAACAGCAATAAGATTTAAAACCCAGCATTTCTCTGATCTGACGGAGACAAGTATTCAATCTACTCCCATCTTCTAGCATTGGGCTTTCCCACGTTAGAACCCCTAAGCTTTAGACCCAGGCCACTTTTTCATTCTTTGCCTGTGATTTTTCTTGTTAACCTAAAGTTAAATTGTTCTTTTGGAGCTTAAAACTGCTAAGGGAAAAACAGAATTTTTGGTTTGAAAAATTTAACTCAGACAGGACCATGTTAAAGGGTCCTGTGCCCAGTGTCTCCCAGCTTCCTAGAACCCCTCACACAGTGCCGCTCCGTGCTGTGGGCCCAGCCAGAGGAACTGCAGAACTCCTCCTGTATTAGCTCCTGAATGTATACCCACCTGCTGTGACTGCTGGTTTCCACACACCTACAAAGGCTGAAACTTACTGTGGAAGACCGGTGGGCCAACAGTGGGAGCAACTTAGAGAAACCCATGTTGGGCACACTTTATAAAGAAACTCCTTCTCTTGGGACGCCTGGGTGGCTCAGTCATTAAGTGTCTGCCTTCTGCTCAGGTCAAGATCCCAGGGGCCTGGGAGTGAGCCCCGCATTGCAGAGCCTGCTTCTCCCTCTGGCTGCCATTCCCCCTGCTTGTGTTCCCTCTCTCACTGTCTCTCTCTGTCAAACAAATAAATAAATAGAATCTTTTAAAAGAAGAAGAAGAAGGGGAAGAAGGAGGAGGAGGAAGAGAAGGAGAATAAGCAGCTCCTTCTCTGGAAATAGCACCCAATGTAATCGCACAAAAGCAAAACATGCTTGTGGACCTACCTCTTTCCACTCTTGACATCCTGATCCCAGACAAGAGTATCAAGAGGTGATGAGAAGAGAAGATGGAAAGGATTCTAGTGACTTAAAATCCCTTAGCAACGTCTCTGAAGAAGTTAGCCTTTCGATAAGAATAATTCCTCAAAACGTTGAGGACACTGGGAGCAACACCAGTGGTCAATTATATAAGAATTCAAATAATTTCACCTTTTCCCCAGCACTTGATGAATTTACAGATGCTCCTCTTGGTTTCCAGCCCTTTCTTCAGAGAATCAAGGCCAGGCTTAGAGTGGCTGAAGGATTAGCCCCTACGAACAGCGCTTGCAACTTTGGTACTTTGTGGAAAATATCTGAATCTCTCATGTGTTATTGAACCAGTAACATCATTGATGAATTTTCACTTGCGGTAGTGGGCTAACCCATCATCAATTCCATGAATTTTTATCAAAAAAGCAGAATATTCTGACTCGCCTTACCGTCCATTGGTTTGATGCCCTGTTAGTGGTGATGTTTTCTTGTAATTTTTTGAGCTAAGGACTGAGATGAAAAATTTTTTGAATGAGAAGAATCACCCTCAGCTGCTGTTATTGGACACTGAATAGCTTTGGAAATTGGCTTTTGCTTCGGACTTGATACCGTTTCCTAATCAACTCAACCTAAAATTACAAGTGTTTATATGAAAACCTTACATTGTGTAAAATCATTTTGATGACAACTAATGTGGTTGGAGTTA
This sequence comes from Spilogale gracilis, assembly GCA_004023965.1. Classification (NCBI taxonomy): domain Eukaryota; kingdom Metazoa; phylum Chordata; class Mammalia; order Carnivora; family Mephitidae; genus Spilogale; species Spilogale gracilis. The sequence goes on along the minus strand of PITA01001843.1, from coordinate 74,848 downwards.
CATCATGTCAAGCTGTTTTATATGTTTGTGAATTTAGTAGTTGGTAGTACCTAGCCATGTGAAAGGACATTTTCAAAGGTGAAATACATTAGATCTAATTATAGAATCAACATTAGCAGGTGAAAATTTGCTATCAGTTTTGATGAGAGGGAAACCTAACTTTTAAAAATATGATTCTGCCTCCCCTCCCAATTTTTATTAATAGACATATTATAAAAGATTATAATTGGTTATTTTTTAAAAATTTAATCATTATAAACTTGTGGAAAATTAGTTAAATCATTATAAATCATTTTCATTTACAGCTATTATAGGTATTCAAATTGTGGTCCCAAAACTCAACATACTGTATTCAAACACACTGCTTAAATTCACTTATCAAATTTCATGATTGTTAACTTTTATATTTTAACTGTTCGTTGTAAGGGCACCTTTTCCAACAGATAATGCTCAAGACACTCAAACGTTTGTAATTGTTTTTAATAGGTTGGCATTATAATTAATTTGTAACTCAGGGATCAGTCCCTGTGAAGAGGGAGTGGTCTTTTACTCTTAGGGACATTTTAGAGTTTCCTGAGAAGGATTCTTCTCCAAGATTTCTGTTTCTTCCCTCTTGAAGTCCTTTTTTTTTTTTTTTTTTAAAGATTTTATTTATTTATTTGAGAGAGAGAGACAGAGATAGGGAGAGTGACACGAGCGGGAAGGAGAAGGCGAGCAGGATCCCTGCTAAGCAGGGAACCCCATGTGGGGCTAAATCCCAGGACCCAGGGTTCACGAACTGAGCCCAAGGCAGACATTTGACCAACTGAACCCAGGCGTCCCCCACCTGAAGCCTTTAATGAGTTTCTGTGATCTTTACTGGATATTTTTTTTTTTTAGATTTTATTTATTTATTTGACAGAGAGAAATACAGCAAGAGAGGGAACACAAGCAAGGGGACTGAGAGAGGGGGAAGCAGGCTTCCCACCAAGCAGGCAGCCCAATGCGGGGCTCGATCCCGGATCTCCAGGATCATGACCTGAGCCAAAGGCAGTCGCTTAACCAACTGAGCCACCAGGCACCCCTTAACTGGATATTTTTGAGAAAGACAGTTAAAGAGCTTTGTTTTTCTTTTTACAGCTTTATAGATGAGATATAGATAGGTATAGATACGATGATCCCATCTGTCTGAGATAGGAGTTGGATATTTTGGGTTATTTGGTCCTGGACTAAACCAAGGAAATCAAATAAATTAAGGACAGATAAAGGAAAGGAAAAGACCTGGGATGATCTCCTGACACTAAAATTAAGTAATACATTGAAAAACTTGAGTAGTCAAGGGACAAGACTACTAAATTCCTGTTTGTTTATTTGTTTTGTTTGTTTGTTTTAAAGATTTTTATTTATTTATTTGACAGAAAAAAGCACAGCCAGAGAGGGAACACAAGCATGAGAGGAGAGTGAGAGAAGGAGAAGCAGGCTTCCCACCAAGCAGGGAGCCCGATGCAGGGCTTAATCCCGAGTCTCTGGGATCATGACCTGAGCCCAAGGCAGTTGCTTAACCAACTGTTTAAGCCACCCAGGTGCCCCAAATTCCTGTTTTTGTTTGCTTGTTTGCTTGTTTTTCTCTGGTGAGAAGAATAACACAGGTAACAGAAAAAGAGGCATAGAGATTCAGTGTATGATTTCCATCAGAAACAAAACATTCTTTTTTTATTTTTTAAACTTAAAGTCAATTGATACAATGCATTATTAGTTTCAGAGGTAGAGGTCAGTGATTCCATTACATCATGTGCCCTCTTTAATGTCCATCACCCAGTTAAACCAGCCCCCTAGTCCCCCAGCCCCCTCCCCTCCAGCAACCGTCAGTTTGTTTTCTATGGTTAAGAGTCTCTTGTGGTTTGTCTACCTCTCTGATTTTGTCTTGTTTAATTTTTTCCTCTCTTCCCCTATGATCCTCTGTTTTCTTTCTTAAATTTCACATATGAGCGAGATCATATGGTATTTGTCTTTCTCTGATTGACTTCTTTCACTTAGTATAATACCCTCTGATTCCATGCAAACAAAGTCTTTTTGGTCTGAAAACTGTCCCTGTATGAATCATAGCCAACCCTTCCTGAAAGTGGAGGAAAATAAGGAAGAAAAGATGAAAATAAGAACTTGTCCATGTCCTATAGGTTGCCTCTTGTATTCCTAGGGTGGGCATTGCCCAAATCCTACCCAGAGTATGACACATTTCTTGTCTAAAAAAAAAAAAAAAAAAAGGAACATGGACTCAGTATCTTGAAATATGGCTTATGTCATTTCATCAAAATCTGCAGGCAGAAGTAACTGAGATGATATAATCACCCAGCTTCTAGGATAAAGATCTTGAGAAAACAATGAGATGTATGTCTAAATTTTCTAGTCTTAGGCTGATAGCTGTAGAGATGATGAGAAATTCTCTGATGTAGAAATCTTTTGAAGATAGAGCTGACAGGATTTGTCGTTAGATGTAAGTGATACATACAAGATAAAGGGAAGAATCACAGACGATTCCAAATATGTTTGCCAGAATAACTAGAATATGGTGTTCCATTGATGAGATAGAGATGATGGAAGGAGCTTGTTGAGGATGGTGAGGAATTAGGAGTTTTTTCTCATATTAAATTTGAGATTCTTATTGGGTATATGTGGTCAAAATCTCTCAGCAACAGAACTGGCAGTTAATAGAGTAAAAGATTATATTCTTTTTCATCAGTATAAAAGAAATTAAAGAGTTTGCCATGTCTTTCTAGAACAGGTTTTGTGACTGTCCCTGGCATTGGTATTAATCAACTACACTGATCAAAAATCACCTCATGTCTCACAACTTTTCACCTCTCCCAGCATGGTGGTTTCAAGATCTACCAAAATTGGCTTAACTTACATTTTCTTTTTAAAGCATTTGTCATTCTTTCAGTCTCATTAGAATATTAACTCTGAGAGCAGGGACCAAATCTGTCTTGGATCACGATACATCCTCAGTACCTTAAATAATTCTTAACCTACATCAGATAGTCAATAAATACTAGGATGAACAGAAGATTAGAGGAATATCAACTGGAATCTCTTTCTCTCTATTCTTCTCTCCCACTGTGTCTTCTTTCTATTTGTATCTCCATATCTATCTCTAGATTCATCTTTCTTTCTCTCTATCAACATCTCTATTTTTGCCCCCAGATTTTACTTTCTGTTGGGCTGCATCCATGTAGATGGTCCTGGTGCCCGGATGCTTCATATTTAAAATGTCCTTATGGCTTATGTCCTTTCTCTCTCAGTGTTTATATAATGATCTTTAAGAAGGTACTACTAACCTCTCCCCACATAATGTGCCTTCCAGAGATCAGGCACTGCATGGGGGTAATGAGATCTCTAATTAACTTCCGGTCATGGACTCACCTGTATGTTAGGGAAGAGATATCCCTTATTTGACAATTTCAACAGAATCATGAGAAGTTGGAAAGAAGCATCTGTCAAAAGAAAGAGACTCAGCACAGACACAATCATAGCATGACCATAATAATAAAATAATATCAATAAAATGTTCTATTTCTAGAACAGCTAATAAATGTTTTTAGAGGACACATGAACCCAGGGCTTCCGAATCAATAGTCGATGTTCTTTCAGCTACAGTATACTCCTTCTATAAATCACTCTGAAACTCAGTATCATTTTCTTTTCTGCCTTGGGGTTATTAACAGACCTTTTTGATTTTCTTTCCACTAACATTGTTATCACCTGAGACCCTCCCTAAATTTCCTTTTGCATCCAATACGTTCTTGAGTTGCTATTCACAGCTCCTGTGGCGATGCTTCCCTTCTTGCTCTCTCAAGTGCCCAGTGTCTTTACCTTACCCAGTCCGGTGGTCCCTCTCCTTTCCTGGATCCAATCTCTACTCCAAATAGTTTCTTCCCCTTCAAATGGGAACATTCTTATACTGTAACTCTCAATTCTTTGAGTACCAAGTCAGCGGGACAAAAAGTTAGCAGTTAAGTCCCAAAAAAGTGGAATGTTCTTTTGGATTTTAGTAAGGAGAGTAAAAAGTAGGTATGTGAGAACAGCTTAAAAAATTAATTTTGGGGGTGCCTGGGTGGCTCAGTGGGGTAAGCCTCTGCCTTCGACTCAGGTCATGATCTCAGGGTCCTGGGATCCAGGCCTGCATCGGGCTCTCTGCTCAGCAGGGAACCTGCTTCCTTCTCTCTCTCTGCCTGCCTCTCTGCCTACTTGTGATCTCTGTCAAATAAATAAAATCTTTTAAAAATTAATTTTTGTCTCTATCTTCTAATTTTTTTATCTTATGCCCTAAGTCCCAGCTAAACGGGGTTTTTCTCTTTTTCCATAAAGTTCTGTGTGGGTACCATAGTCTTCCTTTTAAAATAAACTCACTTCGCAATTCAGGAAAGACTTACTCACAACCCGCAAACATATCCAAATACTCATTCTTCTTCCAGCACAGCTTCCTTTCTTCCTTCCTATTTGCTTCCTTTCCTTTAACGTTCTCTCAGTACTTTTAAATTGAAAGAAATTATTTTTTTTATTCTGTTTAATTTTTTTTTGTCTTTACATCTGCCTGTCTTCACTTTCTCACCAGTTGTTACATACTCTCACATATTCTTAGAGAAGAAAAGGTGGCAGCATATACATTGATTCATTTGTATCCATCCAATTCAGAGCTCCGGCAGCTTCCGGGGATATGTTTGGAATGGCTGTCTTTCCTGCCATACTGCCTATATGGATAATAAAGGGGGGAGGGTTGGAGCCGATGTTAAGAGTAGAACTAAAGAAATGCTTGATGAAGCCTAAAAGTTGAACAGTTTTCCATACTGAATTCAACTACCATTTAACGTAAGACATCAAACTTAATGTTTTTCACCTGAGACTCGTGGCTCTTCTTATTTAGTATGGTGCTCAGTCACTCTGTCTTTGACTCTTCGTCTCTGCTATTCCTTCTCTCCCATCCTTCAGGCACCTATCTAGAGCTTTTCAGTCTATTCTCTACATCTTCTTATGTCTCTTTGATCTCATTTTTTCTTATGTCTTTTAATCTCATTTTTTCTTGGCTCCATTCTCTCTTAATTTCTTGATCTTACTTTCAAAATTTAGGTTAAATAGCTCTGTGTTCTTAGAGTTTACTCTTTTTTCCTCCACAATATATGTTTTTACAATCTTTTTTCTTTCATTCTTTCTTTCTTTCTTTGAGATTCTTAAATATACTTATTTAAAATTTGGGGGGCTTTTTTGTTTTATTTTTAGGCTGGAAGTATTCATGCCATCTTAAGTTGCTTGATGATCATTCATGGCCTCTCTTTTATTCCTATTCCTCACAGTTTTTAAACTTTTAAACTTGCTTCCTCTTCCTTACTCCTGTCTGTTTGCTGGTGTTTCATCCACCCTTTCCATCATCCACCACTCCCTGGGATGTCCAGTATAATACTACTGTAGTAGAATATAAGATCTTATATTGGAGGCTCAGGGCTCCCAGCCAGCAGATGGCTTGGTTGGGTTTCTCACCATTGGCTGTCTCTGCTTCCTTGAGTCATCTTTTGGTCTATAGCCCTATAGTGGTTTTGCTCATTACCAGCCTTCGTTCACCAATAGAGCATCTCATTCAGCTTCATTTCACTCAATAAGCCTAGTTTCAAGAATAGGATATTTTGCATTCCTTTCCAACCTCTTCTGATGCTGGGAGCTAAATAGCTTTTGACTGTTGTGATTTTAGCCTCCTGTTACTGTTCTCCATTTAAGTCTGTGATAGTGTTTTATCTTGTATTGAGCATGTCTATTTTTAAAAATATGTTTTAAAATGTATTTTATCTCTTACTAGTTTGTGTGCATGTGTCTGTGTGCATGCACATAAGTAGCGCTTTTTTCTATAAATTTACTTTATCATCTTGACTTGAAGTTATCTCACTGGTTAAATTCTTCACTATCCATACACACAAGTATTCATGGAAACAGATGAATGGGGTCTTTAGATAAATATGCTGAGAATTAAAGCTAAGATTTTCTTGAAGAAAACACTTATAGGGTTAAGAGAGAAGCAAATCAGAGTATCTTTAGTATGACCACATATATAATTACTTTCCTATTGTATTTTTAAGGAAAACATTTTTTTTGGTTGTGTTAGTCATGGACCTTCATGTTATAAGAGTCAGAAACATTAGAGGGATTTACTTTAGCTAATGGGGGTTTAAGATAAGGATGTTTGGGAAGACATAACAGAGTAGTTCAGTGTCATTGACATCTGGAATATTGCTCATGACTATTTTGCATGCATCATCTTCTCTGGTAGTCCAACAATAGTGGTGGGACCAAATAAGACACTATTCTCCTTTCCTGACTCCTCCAAATCAGCTTCTATGTCAATGTACTCTTTCAACTTTTTGATTACTCCTGGATTTTAATGTATGTTGGCTTCCATTTACGGTCTTCTTATGCCTCTCTATTTCTACAGTTATAGAATAAATATTTGTCATTCCCACAAAATGCATATGTTGAAGTCTTAAACCTCCAGTGATGTTTAGAAGGTAATTTGGTTTAGATGAGGTCATGAAGTAGTACCCTCATGATGGGATTAATGCCCTTATAGGAAGAAACAGGAAAGGTCTCTCTCTAAATACACACAAAGAAGTCACATGAGTATACAATGAGATGGTGGTCTTCTTCAAGCCAGAAAGAGGGCCCTTACCAAGAACCAAATTTGAGGCCACCTTGACCTGGCATCCAATCTATGATATTTTGTTATAGCAACCTGAGATAAGACACTTTTACTATCATGTCTTTCACTAAATATTTTTTTTTTAAGATTTTATTTATTTATCTGATAGAGAAGAACACAGCTAGAGAGGGAACACAAGCAGGGGGAGCGAGAGAGGTCTCCAGAAAGCCCGATGCAGGGCTTGATCCCGGGACTCTGGGATCGTGACTTGAGCCAAAGGCAGACACTTAACAACAACCCAAGTGCCCCATCACTAAATCTTATCTACAGGTTCCTACAGAGGGAATCTGATGAAATCTATCAGTTACCATTTGGTATTGTGTCTAACTTGAAGAGCAGAGCCCTATTCTACACCATTTTAACATCAGTCCCTCAACTTTGAGTGATCCCTGGCATAACCTTCCAGAACCAGGAAATCTGGAGCCCTTTTGTATAAAAGGAGGGTATATAGGTTTCAGTGGCCTTATGAGCTCCTTGCCCAGAGTTTTAAATTTAGTGACCTAGACTTTCTAGACTTTTTTTGTGTGTAACCCAATAAAAAGTATTGTATTACCAGTCTTTTAATAATTTGCCATTCACTTGTAAGAAGATTAGCCAGATGTCCCTTCCTTCCTCCTGCAGCTTGCATGCATTAGTGTGTCTTAGTCCATTCTCAGAGAAAGCGCCATGGAGTCCACTGCATGTCATGCCTTGCTACATGCATGAGAGGATGTGCTGGTGGCAGAGTAGCTGATGCCCCGAGAGATTCATTTTTTCAGTATGATTCGCAATCGCCATTAACCATAAAGTATTATAGGTTGGGGGTACAATTCATATTTTCAACCATGCCTATTTAAAGACTTTCTGATGTAGCTCTTATCATATCCTATATGTATATCCTGGAGAGAATATGTAGAACTTAGATTTATAAAAAGCATAATCTAATATGATACTCAAGGAATAGATTATGTTGAAAAGCTAATTCTCTACCATAGATTCAGCCAGGAAAGTGTGGGTTCAATTCAGTGATGTTATAAGGTCAGAAGGAAAATCATTGCCAAGATGAAATTCACATCTGTGTAATGAATAGTCCATTCCTTCAAGTGAGCTAGTATAGAGGTACTTATGATATGTCTTAGTAAATCCATTTTGATTTAAGACACACATGGAAATAAGAAAATCAACTTTCAATTATGTATACAGGCATTGTGCAGCAGTGAATGTGTTCAATTATTTGGATATTTCAGGAAAGTACCTACTATGGCGTGAGGGAGGATTGTCCTTTGTATCCAATCACTCCCTTTTATTACCTTCCCCGAAGGGATTTCATGAGATAACAACTCAACTCTCTGCTCAGAATTCTCTAGCTTTCAGAGAAGCAGGTAGGAGAGTGCACACCACATTCCTTTCTGCGCAGCTGCCTCATCTCCAGCTGCAGCTTTTCCTTTACTGTTGAATAAAAGCATCTGGCTGATAAGTGTTGCCGCCAGGGCTTCCTTCATGCATTTGCCAGAAGCACTGAATCCTGCTTTGCCTGTGAATACAGTGCCAGCCCTTTCCACCTTTCACTCTTAGATCATTTGTACCATTTTCTGCTAGCTCCTGACCAGCAGTCCCACTAGCCTTCTGGCATTTCCTCCATCAGGGGAAGTGCATTTGTCTTGCTCTATGGCACTTGCTCGTTCCCCTGAAAGATAGGACACCTTATATGGTCTACTCCTTCATATCAAATGTCACTTCATCAGAGGGGCCTTTCCTGATCCCAGCTTCATCATTCTCTCTCTCTCTCCCTCTCCTTACTTGGCTTTTTTCTCCACGTTTCACACTTATTTCTTTCAATGCATGCTTCCTCTGTCTCCTGCTGTTGGAATACCCACCATGTGAGGCCGACAATTCTTGCCTGTTTTGTTTGCTGTTCTAATTCCAGCACCAAGAACAGTGAGTGGAACACATATAATTATTGAATGGTTGAATAAAATAGTGGCAAGCACATAGGGCACATTATTTATTGAATAACTGTTGATTTTTATAAAGTGTGCTCCTTATGAGGTATTTTCCTAAGAACTTTATATACTTTAATTCATTTAATCCTGACAATATCAAAGAGATTGGGTCATTTGCCCAATGATGCACAACGTGTAAGTTGCAGAGCAGGGAATTTAACAAAAAGTCTTGCTCCAAAGTAGGTACTCTTTCTTCCTTTGCTGCCAGCAATGGGGAGAGGTAGGTATGGGAGGAGGCTGGGAAGGGAGGGAATGATGTTGCCATGTGGCATGGTGAGCTGAATCTTCTATAATGAGTTATCCTGTCATTTTCTCATTAGCATGATAAATAATCAGTAAAAGTGAATTGGCCAGTGTTACTTTGCCTGCTCTTGTCCTAGCCCCCTTAGAGTGTATGATCTAAATAGGCATTGTTGTTTAAGCTAGAATGAAGGGATACTCAGAGTTATCAAAAAGTTTGAAATGTTTCCAACCAAATAACTTCACTGTAATTTTTTAGAGAGGGATGTATATGAAAAAGAAAATTTGGATTTCATAGTCACTATGTTAGACTTTGTGTTGGTAGCAGAGTTTATAAGGCACTGAGTCTTCCTCTCATGAGATGACCAGAAAAATCATCACAAATGGATCCAAACTGCATTCGACTCATGTAGATTTGAAATAAAAATTGCTTATGATCCCGGACACCCAGGATCGAGCCCCACATTGGGCTGCTTGCTCGGCGGGAAGCCTGCTTCTCCCTCTCTCACTCCCCTTGTTTGTGTTCCCTCTCTGGCTGTGTTTCTCTCTGTTAAATACATAAAATAAAATCTTAAAAAAAAAAGAAATAAAAATTGCCTATATGTGTTCTTCTTAAGTAGGTTTATCCCAAATTCTATTTTTGCTTGTGTACAATAGAAACAAATTTAGAAAAAATAAACTGATTAATGCTTTTCTTGGCTTTAATATGATTTTTGCCTTTTTAAAGTGGCTTAAATTTGGAACACGGAAATTACCACTTCTGGTCTTTACTGTTATTTTATTATCTTGCCATGACAAAAATAAAATAAGCCTCTAGACAGGCTAAGAAAAAGGAGAGAGAGCACAACTTATTACTAAATCAGAAATAAAAGAAGGGACATCATTACAGATCAGTAGACATAAATGAAAATAAAGGAATACTATGACAACTCTAGGCCTACAAATTTGATAACCTAGATAAAATGGTTCCTTGAAAGATGCAATTTACCAAAACTAACAGAAGAAATAAATAGATAATATGAATAGGCCTGTATTTATTAAAGAAATGGAATCAATAATTAAGCCTTTAAAATAGCATCAGAGTTGGATAGGATTGCTGGAAATTCTACTAGTAGAATATTTAAGGAAGAAATGATAACAATTCTGTATAATTTCTTTCAGAGGATAGAAGCAGAGGGAACATTTCCTAACTCATTCCATGAGGCCCAAATTACCCTAATACCAAAACCAGACAAAAATATTATAAGAGAACTACAGACCAATATTTCTCATAAATGTATATGCAAAAATCCTCAATGATATATTAGTAAGTTGGATACAGCAATGTTTCAAAAGAATTATAAATCATGACCAGGTGAGGTCTATCCCATGTATGCAAGGTTGGTTGAACCTTTAGAAAGCAATCAACATAATTCATCACATTAACAGCCTAAAAAAAGAAAAATCACATGATCAAATCAAGGGATGTAGAAAAGCATTTGACAAAATCCAGCACCCATTCCTCATAAAAATTCTCAGTAAAGTAGGAATGAGGGGAACTTCCTTAACTTGAGAAAGAATATCTCCAAAAACATACAGCTAAAATCATGCTACTTAATGGTAGGAAACTCAGTCTTCCCACTAAGATCAGGTACAAGCCAGAGATGTTCTCTATCATCAGTCCTTTTCAACACTGTACTTCAAGTTCTAGCTAATGCAAAAAGAAAAGGAAATAAAATATATACAGATTGGGAAGGAAGAAATAAAGCTGTTTTTGTCCAAAGATGGCATCATCATTTATGTAAAATATCTGAAGCAATTGACAAAATCTCCTGGAAGAAATAAGCAATTATAGCAAGGTTGTAGGATATTACTTAGCATACAAATGTCAGTTGCTTTCCTAAAGAACAGTAATAAACAAGTGAAATTTGAAATTAAATGTACAGTAGCACTTAAATATTCACCCCTCCAAATGCTTAGGTATAAATCTAACAAAATATGTACAAGATCTGTATGAAGAAAACTCTGATGAATGAAATCAAAGAACTAAATAAATGGAAAGGTATTCCATGTTCATGAATGGGAGAACTCAATATTATCAACATGTCAGTTCTTCCCAACTTAATCTATAGATTCAGCTGTGATCATAGTCAAAATCCCATCCACAAAATGTTGTAGATATCTACAAACTGATTCTAAAGTTTATATGGAAAGGCAAAAGACACAGAGTGGTCAACATATAATTGAAAAAGAAAAATAAAGTTGGAGGGCTGATAGTAATCTACTTTAAGGCCTACCTTAAAATGATATCTATCTAAACTATCTATCTAAACTAAAATGATACCTATATAAACTAATCACAATGGTGTGGCATTGGTAAGAGAACAAACCGATCAATGGTGCAGAATGGAGAACCCAGAAATAAGGAATAGACCTACATGATTGTAGTTAACTGATTTTGACAAAGGATTAGAGGAATAAAATGGAGCAAAGCCAGTCTTTTCCACAAATGGTACTGGAACAACTGGACATCCATATGGAGAAAAACAAATCTAGACACAAACCTTATACCCTTCACAACAATGAACTCAAAATGAGTCACAGACCCAAATGTAAGTTGCAAAACTGTAAAACTCCTAGAAAATAACAAAGAAGAAAACATAGATGACTTGGGTAAGATGATGCCTTTTTAGGTACAACACCAAAACATGATCCATGAAAGAAATAATGATATACAAACTTCATTAAAATTAAAAACGTCTGCTCTATGGAACATATAATTGAAAAAGAAAAATAAAATTGGAAGGCTGATAGTATTAAGGCCTACCTTAAAACGATATCTATCGAAACCATCTATCTAAACTCAAGCTGACAATGTCAAGAGAGAGAAAAGACAAGCCACAGATTGGGAGTAAATATTTGCCAAGACATATCTGATAAAGAACTATTACCCAAAGTACACAAAGAACTTTTAAATCTCAACAATAAGAACACAAAGAACTGAATTAAAAATGAAAGACCTTCAGGGACCTCTCACCAAAGAAGATATACAGATGGCAAATGAGCATATGAAAAATGTTCCAGAGCAGATGTTACTGGGGAAAGGCAAATTGATACAACAAATTTAAAAGGGCCCAAATCCAGAACACTGAACACCAAATACTGACAAGGATGTGGAGCAACAGGAGCTCTCATTCATTGCTGTTGAGAAAAATCATACAGCCACTTTGAAAGATAGTTTGGTGCTTTCTTACAAAACTAAACACTTGGGGCGCCTGGGTGGCTCAGTTGGTTAAGCGACTGCCTTCAGCTCAGGTCATGATCCCGGAGACCCGGGATCAAGTCCCACATCGGGCTCCCAGCTTGGCAGGAAGCCTGCTTCTCCCTCTCTCACTCCCCCTGCTTGTGTTCCCTCTCTGGCTGTGTTTCTCTCTGTCAAATAAATAAAAAAATCTTAAAAAAAAAAAAAACAAAACTGAACTAAACACTTTTATCATTCGATCCAGCAATTGTGCTCATTGATATTTACTCAAATGAGTTGAAAATTTATGTTCACACATACACTTGCATGTGGATGTTTATAGGAGCTTTTTTCATAATTGCCCCAATTTGGAAGCCAGCAAGATGTTCTTTAGTGGGTGAATAGATCAATAAACTGTGGTATATCTAGACAATGGAATGTGACTTACTGTTGAAAAGAAATGAACTATCAAGCCATCAAAAGGTATGGATGAAATGAAAATGCACATTACAAAGTGAAAGGAGCCTATCTGAAAGTCTAAACACTATATGGTTCCAACTATGTGACTTTCTGGAGAAAACTAAACTATGAAGACAATGAAAAGATTAGTGATTGCCAGAGGTGGTATGGACCAGAACAAATGAATAGGCAAACCATAGGGGATATTAACTCAGTGAAAAGATTTTCTTTGATACTGTAATGATGGGTGAACCCCAGTGTAAACTATAGACTTGGAGTGAGTATGATATGTCCATGCTGGTTCATCAGTTTAACAAATGTACCACTTTTGTGGGGAATGCTGATCATGAGGGAGGCTGCACACTTGTGGAGACAGGGATTTATGAGAAATATCTGTATGTTCTCCTCAATCTAGCTATGATATTTAAACTGTTTTAAAAAAAAACCCAAGTTTTTTTTGTAAAGTTTTTTTTATTTATTTGACATAGAGAAACACAGCCAGAGAGGGAACACAAGCAGGGGGAGCGAGAGAGGGAGAAGCAGGCTTCCCACCGAGCAGGGAGCCCGATATGGGGCTCGATCCCCGGTCTCCGGGATCATGACCTGAGCTGAAGGCAGTCACTTAACCAACTGAGCCACCCAGGCACCCCCAAAAACCCAAGTTTTAATAAAATTTTAATGAATAAAATAAAATACATTTATTATTTATAGTATGGGTTATTATATCACTATAATTTATGTTGATTTACTCTTCATTTGTTTGAAGATTTTTGTATCTAGAAAGAATAATTCTACCCGTGAAAGAAGAGGTCTCACAAAACTCATATAGAGATTAGATATCACAAGATATAAAAAAAACCTTTGAGAGTCAAAATGTGATTAATTTTCCTTGCAAATAAATCAAACAAAAGGATACCTCCCTATTTGTCTATTGGCTTACTAAGAAGTAGATAGATAATAAAATAACAAATTCAAAAGTTTACAATTCCTTTGTTTATCAAAATATATATATTCTTTAATGTTTACCAAATGATTCTATGCCATAAAAGTTAAAAAAAACTTCAGAGATTTTTTTTTTTTTTTTTTACTTTCTCTTTTTAGAATGAATCAAATTAGACAAGAACCAAAGCTGTCCAAATAAGATATCCTCTTCCCTGATTTCCAAATCCTTAATTTCAGTTTTAGGAAATACTTGTTAAACAGAAGATTAATGTCAACAGTTCAGTTATTATCTCAGTGGTTATAGACTTTTTTCTCTTCTGTACCGGATTTTCCTGCTGAGCTAAGTTCAAGTGCAGCTGTTGTTGTTACAGCGACTTGGTTAAATTTAATCAATATTTTTTGAATGCCTACCTTGTGCAAGGAACCGTGGTGCCAAGAAAAAATGAGACTTCGTCTATGATGCAGTCTTGTGAGCTGAATGTAGTAAATACTTCAATGACAACCTTTCAAGAACTGGACTGATAGTACTCACTGTTCTGGGTCCACTTTAACTCATTTTTATTATTTATGAAAAACATTTTACATCAATATTTTAGTCGATTCTCCTAATATATGAATAAGTGCTTATCAGTGAGTCAATTTTCTAGTCACTAGGTGACTGAAAAGAACAGCGTCCAAGGTAAATGTTTCTGCTTTGGATGAAGCAACCCACATTCTCTATCTCAACTGATCAGTGAGCATACTTCGAAAAAGACTTCATAGAGATATGAAATTGAACCCCTTTCTGACAGCTTCAACTCAGTGAAGTAAAAACAGAAGAGAAAATGAAATGCCCTTGTAACATATTTAACAGTGTAAAGCAGAAATTTTAGGTGAGAGTTACCTATTAATTTAGAAATAATTGAGAGTTCATGGAGCACATGGATGGTTCAGTCATGAAGCATCTGCTTTCAGCTCAGGTCATGATCCTGGAGTCCCAGGATGGATGCCCACACCGGGCTTCCTGCTTGGCAGGAGGCCTGGTTCTCCCTCTCTCACTCTCCCAGCTCATGTTCCCTCTTTAGCTGCGTTTCTCTCTGTCAAATAGATAAATAAAATCTTTAAAGAAAAAGAAGAAAAGAAAAAAAGAAAGAATTGAGAGTTCAGAAATTCTAGAAAATAACCTAGATACTTAATAGACAATCAAGGAAGGCCTTTTTATAACTCAAAATATAAATTTATATAAAAGACATTTGGTTTTTTCTACAAGTCAATACAAAGTTACTATAGTTAGTCTCAAAAATGCCCTGACTTTAGGAGTGCCTTGGTGGCTCAGTCATTTAAGCATCTGCCTCCAGCTCAGGCCATGTTCCCAGGGTCCTGGGACTGAGAGCCTTACCTCAGTCTCCCTTCTCTGAGGGAAGCCTGCTTCTCCCTCTTCCTGCTGCTCCCCCTGCTTGTGCTCTCTTTCACTCTCTGACAACTAACTAACTAAATAATCTTAAAAATGCATTTTGTTGTTGTTTAAGTTTGAACCTCCATTAAAAATCACCTTTGGGTCTAAATACCAAATTGTCCAACACAGGAGAAATATAAAATTTTTCTCATTTCAATGGTTTAAGAAAATAGGTGGACTGAGGAAGTTTATATTGGAAAAGAATTAATAGAGTGATGCATATTTGAAAGGCAGTCCCATGGAAGAAAAAATATACCTATTTTTGTCACTCCAAAAAAGCAGTACTGGCACTAAACTAAAGGATACACAGGCTTTACTTCAACTTAAGGACAGTTGGGACAACTGGAGTAGAAAAATGGAAGGTCTGACTTCCAGCAAGTGTGACTGTTTGATTGCTTGAAGTACAAGTAGAAGCTAAATAACTCTCTGGTGGAGTATCTGTACAGAGTAAGAGATTGGGCAAGATGACCTGGTAGGCAGAACCTCCAGAACTGGGAGAAGTAAATTTCTGCTATTTATACGCCATCAACTAGTGGTATTTTGTTACAGCAACCTGAATGGACCAAGGTAATATTCTATCCATCTTCTTTAGCTATGAATAGGGCTCTGAACTGAGCTTGAAGTCACACCTATCACTTGCCAAGCCAATTCGTCCAGTCCAACCAGGTGGGCGCCTTAGTCTATCAGAAGGGTGTTCTAGGGGCGCCTGGGTGGCTCACTTGGTTAAGCGACTGCCTTCGGCTCAAGTCATGATCCTGGAGACCCAGGATTGAGCCCCACATCAGGCTCCCTGCTCGGCGGGAAGCCTGCTTCTCCTTCTCTCACTCCCCCTGCTTGTGTTCCCTCTCTAGCCGTGTTTCTCTCTGTCAAATAAATAAATAAAATCTTAAAAAAAAAAAAAGAAAAAAAAAGAAGGGTGTTCTAGAATTCCAAGGAAGAGATACAAACCACTAATTGGAGTAATAGAGCTTTACTTCAAGGTGAATGATCATCTCAGGGGGGCACTGCCACTTCAGGTCCCCTTTATCCACCAAAGAATTAAGAAAGATTCTTTTCATTGTTGAGGACGAGTAACATGAACTTGATAACCAGCCTAACTCTGTTCACTGTGCAGTCATGCTTCCCCGGTAGAGTTTGAGCTGACTGCGTTGGCGCCATTCATGACTGTGGAACTTCTGTATCAAGGGCATGCTGCTGTCCTTCCTGGTCAGCAGGTGTCTCTTCTATCTTGCTGTCATAATTTCCTAACTAGGTGAAGTTGCCCTGTTTTATGAGATGACTTAGCACTAGGACTTCTTACAGTACTTTAAAAAATTGTAACAAATCAATAGTCACTGATAAGAGCCACTTAGTTATTGGACTTTTCTTTTTAGAAAGTGGGCTTCATATAAAATTTAGACTGAGTCTCTCATGCTGTCTCATTTATTTTCCAAATAGAGAGTGACATAACACACATACCATGTGCTCAATAATGTTTTGAAGAGCTAAATGGATAATTGGCACCAATACTTTCCAAAAGTGGAATTGCTGTGTCTAGAGTCACAAGTGGTACCACCTCTAAGATCATGAGTGGTAGTTAAGGGGGAAAATCTGACAGCCATTGAAGTTTCCTAGATGAATCTAGGGTTTTTCAAACTACCTTTTGTTTTTGGATCCTCACATTTTCTTTAAGAACTAAAAATTAATTCTATATTTTCATTTTAAAGATGAATCAAACTATGAGCATTTTCTGGATCATATGGATGACAATTTGATCCCTGAGAACCATCATGTGATGTGAGTTCCCACAGGTGGTTAAGATTTACCGGGCCACTTAGTTACAAGTTATTTAGAAGAAGAACAGCTGAAGCTAATATTTCCATGGCATGTTAGAGATAAGTAAAGACCAAAATATGCCTTAGTTTACTCAAGGAACTACATTTCTCAATAGATTAAATGGAGGAAAGTAGGGGGACGCGTGAGGACATGCATAATAGCAGAGGCAAGTCATAATTGTCAGCATCACATAGACACTAATAGCTTAGTTTCAGCCAAACCTGTATCTATAACCATGTTAAATTATTGCTGAAAATGTAAATGTTTATTACTTTATAATTTTGATTTTATTTAACTTGCAATTTAAAACTTACATAATTAAGAATTGTCTAGGGGTGCCTGGGTGGTTCAGTCGTTAAACGTCTGCCTTCAGCTCGGGTCATGATCCCGGAGTCTCTGGATCAAGCCCTGCATTGGGCTCCCTGCTCGGCGAGAAGCCTGCTTCTCCCTCTCCCACTCCCCTGCTTGTGTTCCCTCTCTAGCTGTGCTTCTCTCTGTCAAATAAATAAAATCTTAAAAAAAAAAAAAAAAAAGGAATTCTCTAAGGAGTTTAAACTTAACAGTATGGCTTCTTTCTTATTACATTAACATTTTAAGTTGATTTAAATTAAGGCTAGGCTTCCAGAGAATTCCTCCCCCCCCTTTTAAAAAAGATTTTATTTATTTGACAGAGAGAAACACAGAGAGGGAACACAAGCACAGGGAGTGGAAGAAGGAGAAGGAGACTTTCTGCCAAGCAGGGAACACGATGTGGGGCTTGATCCAGAGACTCCGGGATCATGACCTGAGCCGAAGGCAGATGCATAACGACTGAGCTACCCAGTGCCCCGAATTCCTTCCCTATAAACAGTTTACTGAGGTTTGAAATTCAACTAGACTAGTGCATTCAGTACATGGAATCACTGTACTAGAGGCAGTTTAAGTCAGAAATAAGCAGTGTTGAATTAAATCAATTTGCACAGGATGCCTGGGTGGCTCAGTTGATTAAGCTTTGGCTCAAGTCATGATTTTGGAGTCCCATGATTGAGTCCTGCAATGGGCTCCCTAATCAGTGGGGAGTTTGCTTCTCTCCCTGACCCTAACCCCCACCATGCTCTCTGTCTCTCAAATAAATAAATAAATAAAATCTTTAAAATAAATAAGTTTGCACTGAAGTATCAATTCAGAAATCTAAAAAGCAAGTTTCAGAGTGTACACATAGTCACAGTGTTTTCTGGCTAAAGGAATTTTATAATACATGATATTCTTTTTTCAAATCTTGTTTAATTTTTACAAATCGAGAAGCAAATGATTATATTTCCATTGAATTTTCAGTAGAAATAAAATATTTTGTGCTACTCTATGTGGAAAGACACTCCTAGAGATTCAATAGCTTATGGACTCATTGTAACCAAGTGCCAGCAAGGCAGGCTGAATGCTAAGGGTGGCTGTGGAGATATAGCACTGATTTTGGACCCACAGAAGTTTTTTTTTTTTAGCACAATCACATTGAACAGAAAGAAATCAGGTGTCTTACAATTGAATTTGACAACAGTGAGAACACAGAAACCTCTGGACTCTAGACCCCTGGACTATAAGCTCACTGTTGTTAAGTGATTTTACATATGGCATTTGGAATATTGTTTGGAGGGCTTGGTTTTTGCTCCAGAGGATATTTGTAAGAGTTAGATAAAATTATGGTTTAGCACTGATCTGTGAATATCGATCTTCCTCACTATTGGAATTTTAGAAACAGAACCAGTAGTCAGGCTCCATTAGATGGTATGGAGCTTAAAATGGATACCTATGAAGAGGAACAAAGACCCCATTGTAGCAGGAAGTATTGATCTATTTCTCTATAAACCACACCCATTTCTCAAAGTGCTTGGAGAAAGGGTGATACAAAGGGGCCATAACACTGTTTTTGCTTTGCCCCTCTTGATACTGAAAAGAAGGAGAAACAAAGAAGCAAAAAAACCCAGTGACATATACAAGTCTAAAAAATGGGTAGAGGTCAAAAAGACAAATCTGATCAGTCTGGAAAGAGGTCTTAGTTTCAGAAAGAAAATGTATCTCCCAACAGCTTTTAAATATTTATTGTAGTGCAAAATCAGAATCTATACATAATCTTTCCAACAATTAGAAGAAAAAAATAGATAGTTTGACGACAGTAAAGAAAGACGTTACATATGTTATTTTTTCATACTGGGCTTTCGGGAAACTTCACATTCAAATTATGAAAATAATCACAAATGTTAGAAGTGGGCAGAGCCGCTTGTACAAACCAGGGAGCGCTGAGCCTACCCCCGTACAGGCAGTATAACTCGCAGAGAGTGGGGGCAGACACAAAGCGCACTCTGCTTACCTTCAGGACTATTTTAAGGGTTGGCTAGTGTCTTTATTATTTTTTACTATATTTACTATATTTAACTTAATTTTATTTTTTGAAAGATTTTGTTTATTTATTTGACAGAGAGCGGGAGAGAGAGAGCTAGAGAAAGCACATGCAGGGGGAACAGCGGAGGGAGAGGGAGAAGCAGGCTCCCCCCTTAGCAGGGAGCCTGATGAGATGCAGAGAAGCAGGGCTGGATCCCAGGACCCTAGGATCATGACCTGAACCGAAGGCAGACCCTCAAACAACTGAACTACCCAGGTGCCCCTGGCTAATGTCTTTAAGTTGACTTTTAAAACAAACAAAAAAATTATCCCATAAAAACAGTAAGCATTATATGTAACATCCCAAGGAGGGTAAGTTTGTTTATTTCTGTTTCTTTCATCTGCTTTATTCTATTTGTTTCTCCTTCCCTTTTTTTTCCACCATCTGAATGAAGTCCCCTGGGACCAACCAAACCTTTGCTTATTTTAAAATGTTCCAACAGTTCATAAAAATAGAGTGCAATGGGGTTTTCCTCTGGGACTCAGTGTGTGTGAGTGGTGGTCCTGGATATGTCTGCTTCATGGACAAAATAAAACAAGATTACCACTTAAAAGAAAGAAAATTGGAGAGGACCTAGATACCTTCTTTATAAACTGGCTCCAGATCACAGAAAGACAGTTTTTTGTTTTGTTTTGTTTTGCTTTTTAAGATTTTATTTATTTGACAGAAACACAACGAAAGAGGGAACACAAGCAAGGGGAGTGAGAGAGGAAGAAGCAGGCTTCCTGTTGAGCAGGGATCCTGATGAGGGGCTCCATCCTGGGTCTCCAGGATCATGACCTGAACCGAAGGCAGTTGCTTAACAAACTGAGCCACCTAGGTGCTCCAGAAAGACAGTTTTTAACAGGCATAAAGTAAAGGATATAGGGGCCACTTTGGGTAGAATTCAAGTTGTGAGAAATATTCTTAAACTTTATAGAGGAGTATATTGCTCTGAATAAGAAACAGTCATTTAGACAGCTAGCCGTTCTCCTTTCTCCAAAGTCATGAATTGTCATTACATCTTTCTCTTATCTTTTAGACTTGAAAAAGTGATAAGAATTTGAATTAGTTTTGTTATATATTATTTACCTTATTGTATGAGCTATATATACTATTAATATGCAGTAGTTAAATGAGAATATGATTAAGTAAATAATTATATAAATTTTAAATATCCTATTTTAGTAAATCTCAAAAAATTCAGAGATTTTTACCAGTTGTTTTATTTAATTTAACCCTTGGAAACAAAGGTACGACATAAGCAACATAGTGAACACTTTTCTAGAAGAAAATGACCTATCATAACGGAAGTGGTGATAGTCCATGAATGAACGCTATGTATATTTAATGTGTGAATCTATTGTTATCCCAAACTTTCCACTGTATCCTTTATTTATTTTTCATAACCATTCCTCTTCACTATCACTTTCATTACGGTTAACACAAAGACCTCTGAGGCATAAAAAGCTCAGATTAAATTCAAGTAGCCTGTTAAATTCTCAAAGTGCTGTGATCAGGAAATAACTGGGGAGGGAAGATAAAGATGTAACAATTCAAAGTCAGAACTGACATTTACAAAACAACTCAGACTCAAACACCCTGTGTCTTCGAAGTGCTAAAATAGATGGATGATCCATCCCTTCAAATTCCCAGTGAATGAATTCAGCCAAATTGACCAAGAAAATGGGCGTATATATAACATTGAAACAAATATGTTCACTGAGGCATGGATTTGGAAATTGCTTCAAAAGCAAGGTGAAGGGATCCCTTGCTTCACAGGCATTTTGAAGCTGTGGTTGCTGTAAAAGTACTAGCTGTGTACCCCACTGGAGGCATCTGGAAACATCTCTGATGCCCAGAGACAAGTCTTCCAAATGGGTGCTTTTTAGCCTTCTTCTGCAGATGAGAAATAAAATTCCAAAGGACTAGGTAAATTGCTTGATGTCAGAAGGCTAGTAAATGACACAGGTGGAATTTAAACCCTGCTCAATCAGACTTGAAAGCCCCCAGTTCTTGTTACTATGGGGTGCTGCCCTCCTACCTTTAAAGCATTCAAATTGTTGGTCCTTATTTGGAATTAGACATATTTTTCAAATGATTTATTGTACTGCCTAATCCATTTTTAGAATAAAAGATTAATGGGATGTTATTCATAAGAAATTAAAAACTTAATTTGTCAGGCTATGAAGTACAAATAAAGCAAACATGAATCTTTGTCCATGCTATTGAGATAAAATAACTATGCTGTTTTTGTAGGTTATGAGCTTTGTGATGTAGACACTATGCTAGAAATTTAGAACCAATGTAGTAATCATTTCAAATGAGACGCCAGTTATTTAAATATCCCTTTTCTAGCTATGTTTTAAGGTAAAATTATTTAGATGCTACTGTGGAATGAAAACACGATGAACTATGAATTTCATAGGTATCTTGATTCTAGTTATTACTGTGCTTTGTATCAGGGATTAGAAGCATTTTTTTCCCAGTCTGAGTGGGTTTATTTGAAGTTCAAATTCTGTTTTGGTTTCTTCTCATAAATATTAGCTTTTCAAAAAACTAGGTAGATGCTCTAATTAAAGTTTGTGTCTCCTCAAAATTCATATGTTGAATCCTAGCCCTCCAGGTGATAGTATGGGGAGGTGGCGATGAGGTCATGAAAGTGGAACCCTTATTTTCAGGTTGAATTGCTATGGTTAATTGATCCACCTCACCAGGTGAGCCTGCAAAACAAGAATAGCTTGTAGCCTTGAATCTCAGACTCTAACAGTGCCCCAGGTTTGGTGCCTACTGGCTGAGTATCTTTGAGCAAGCTGGTACCTCCCAAACCATTATCAGTGACTTTTAACAGTCATTTAGGAAGGAGGTGGGGATCAGGAAGGGGCACCACAAGGAATGTTGCAATGTACAAGATGCTGTTTTGTTGTTCAAATAAATAATCTCCCTCAACACAAGCAATTTCCCTAAACATCTCCTGATTTCTTATGGAGATGCCCCTGAAATTCCAATTTGTATAAGCCTTTTTTTTTTAAGCGCCTCTAACCAACGTTTTTTGTGTTTTTGTTTGTTTTTTTTGTTTGTTTTTATTGGATGTTTCGTAAGGGCTACCCTCTTGGACATAGGAGGGCAATTGTTTCATCAGCAAATTATTTACCTAGGTAAAGTGGCTACCTTAAAAAAAAAAATCTTAGAAAAATAGGAATAGACCTGAAGCGTATTTGGCATTTTTTCCTCTTTGGAACATTAAAAGAAGGTGTTTGATAGAATGACACACTAAAAACATGTTATTCAAGTGATTTGATAAATGATGACAGTTTGGTTGAGAAAGGATTTTTATTTAAATACTACCTCTATGGATAAAATAATCATAGAAATTGTTTTGACAGAAAATCATAGGTTCCTCAGTTTTGTGCATATATATCATATATATACAACCAAGAACACCAAACATGATGTGACAAGAGTAATTTTTGAAAGTCTGCTAATATATAGTCTTGCTTAAACTCTTTTTAATTCTGTAATAGCAATAGTATTGTGGACTTTATTTTATTTTCATTATATGGAAAGATTGATTTAAATGACTCTGTTGCTCTCTCTCCGCAACACTGGTACGGGGGAGGGTTAACTGGACCAGCCTGTTACCCTCCGGGGGCTGAGCGAGATGGTAAGTGTCCACGGCCCGGCCATCCCCCTGAAACCGGGAAAGAAACCACACCGAGCCGGGAGTTGAGTCAGCCGTGAGGGCGCAGCAATCTCACTTTTATTGTATCAGAGACACAGTTATATAGGAAGTAAAGGAGGGAGTAAAAGAAGTAGCAGGGGCCAATAGGAACTCATTAGGTGCCTATCACTAAAGCCCCTTAGGCAGATTTCAGACCGGACTGCTGGGCGTGGCTAAGTTCGCCAGTCCGGGAGAGGGCTAGCGGAGTGCGGGAAGATTCACCTAGGGAAGCCTAAGAGGCCACCGCAGCCAACTTCCACTAATGGCTGCAAACTAGCGGGCGCCAGGAGGTCCCAACAGACTCTTCCTATTTTTTCCCCCATTTTTGTTTCTCTACTGGCACAAGATGAGTTATTTTATGTAAGAAATAGGAGTAAAAGTGAAAAATTATATTTCATATCATCTATATCTGAAAACTTATTTATTCACTTGCTTGACATTCTAGGCCTCCCTGGTACACTTCATAGTAAAATTGAACTTGCACTTACTTTCAATTATTTGTTATGCTAATTACCTTTATAATTAGATCACAATTCCTGAATGGCCTGCATAAGTCATTTCAAACATAAAATTATATTAATTTTATGCCTATTCATGTCTTCTATTAACTAGTTCCAGAATTGCCAAATAGTATTACGTCGCTTCATTAATATAAAAGAAATATTTTAGGATCAAACCAGACTGGAGATATTATTACTATTAAAACAAAGAATACTAAGTGTCATTAGATTCTGGATTTTCTGATAACATTTCAGAATAAAACCCAAAAATCTTAGAGTATATGATATTTTCAGTTATAAACATTAGTGCTTGAAACAGAATATAAAATTCCCCAAAAGAAAGGCCAGTAGTTTTGATATCACTGCCCATGAAGTATTGTTTCAATAAATCTATGTTTTTAGGAAAGGTTGTTTGAGGTTTTTAATGAATTTTATTTAGAGTTCTACATATAATAATCTATTACTCACTTGAAATCAGAAATCCTAGAGCACCTAACGATGCCATATAAAAGTCAGAAAAATAGGGGCGCCTGGGTGGCTCAGTTGGTTAAGCGACTGCCTTCGGCTCAGGTCATGATCCTGGATATCCGGGTTCTAGTCCCACATGCGGCTCCCTGCTCGGCTGGAAGCCTGCTTCTCCCTCTCTCACTCCCCCTGCTTGTGTTCCCTCTCTGGCTGTGTTTCTCTCTGTCAAAAAAAAAAAAAAAAACCAAAACTTAAAAAAAAAACCTTAAAGTCAGAAAAATAAATAAAATCTGTGGAATACTAACATGAATTCAAATATGATAGTTATATAACAATAAACTAAGAAATACTTAAAACCCCTTGGAAAAATCTCATGTATAAGCTAGATCTTGTTACCAATACAGACCATTTTTATTTTCCTAAAGCAGAAGGCACAGAGAAAAAATTCCACTATAAACAAGTTATGTGAACGATTTGAGAGATCAATCAGTATGTACATCAGAAAAAATAAATTCTAGACTAAGGTAACTAAATTTTAACAGAACAGTATTTATATTCCCACGTAAGTCACTGGATGTATTTCTTCTTTTAGAATGTTATCCCAAAAGAGGAATCATCCTAGTATCTTTATGTCTTACTGGGTTTTCCAATTATGCAGACATTTGTATTCAGTATTGTCCTTCTTAAGAATTTTAAAAGCATTGTCAAAAAGAATAAAAGAATACCTTTATCTTTTCTACTATAATCTCTTCAGGTGTCCGATGTACTTAACATTTTCTAAACCAATCTTGTTTGCCACGTCACCAACTTGCTTATCAGAAAATTTCATGATCCCGGAGACCCGGGATCGAGTCCCACATCGGGCTCCCTGCTCAGCAGGAAGCCTGCTTCTCCCTCTCTCACTCCCCCTGCTTGTGTTCCCTCTCTGGCTGTGTTTCTCTCTGTCAAATAAATAAAATCTTTAAAAAAAAAAAAAAAGAAAAAAAAAAAGAAAATTTCATTATGCTGTCCAAATACTAATAAATATGGCAATTTAAAATTGAGGAATTAAAAAAATATTATCCAAGATTGCATTTATTACACAGGGTCATTGCTGAAAACAAATTTAAATAAGCCAGGCTTCCTGTCCCACAACAAACTTACAACATAGAAAAGATCTCAAATTTAGAGATAATGCTAAAGACTGATTGACTCAATTATCAACTGTTAATTCCTGTTATGGGTGCATCAGGGCTACATTAAAGCATGGAGGAAAGGGGAACCATGTTTGTATGATTAAATGTTTTGTATTCTACTGTTCTTTACTGGAACATGGAAAGTTACCTTTATGGTAATTCTGAACTTATGGGGAAGTCAGGTTATAAAATCTCCACCCAGAGCAGCCTTTCTGTTTGATGTAGAAGCAAGCTAGCTCACCTTTCTTAGGCCGTAACTTCAGTGCACAGTGGTTTCAGATTTCTAAGTGAATCTTCTTAGATTTTCCCTGGCCTTTATCCACCATCCCTCCTAAGCAGATGGAACTTGGTAGGATCTGGTGGGATTTCCTTTATTTACTCTTCCATAAAATGGACAACTTTATCAAGAAAGATTGCCATGGGTCTGCCCATGGTTCATTCCTTCACGCTGGTACCATACCTAGGAACAGTTGCTCAGTGAGTGATACTGCATATCACTGGCAACATTATCTCAATTGCCATCTGTGAGCAGATAGAACCCTGCTAAAACATTACCTCTCTCTGGTACAAAGTAACACTCATAATTTGGGAATTTCAGTACCTCATAATTCTGCTAGTTACTGCAACCGAATTCCAATTATTCCAAATTTTGTGAAATTGAAAAAACAAAGAAAAGAACATAAACCATCTGACTAAGGCAGCAAGATACATTGTCTCTACCAGGGCTATAGCATAAAAAACCCTGACTGGGCTGAGTTTGTTTTTGACTACCAGAGAGTGGGAGAGAGAATGGCTCCTTACAGAAGAACTCAACAATCTAATAGATGCTTTCAGGTGATACAGGAAAGAGGGGTGGCCTTCTGTCAGGTACATTTGTGAGGCAGCCTTCTGTTTTAGTACTGTGAGGAAGGGGTCTCTGATTAAAGGAAAGAATGGCTAAAGAAGGAAATGACTGTGCTAAAAGAAAAAGGGAAATCGAGTGACTGCTGGAAGGAGTATTTGCTGGAGGTAGATCTGTGTTGGGGGGTCCAGAAAAAGTTGCTGAGGAGTGGAGAGATGAGGTCAAAGGACCCAAGTCACAGGAAGTGAACCATTCACCAGAGGGTCAAAGCAGAATGGCCATGGGTAATCCCAGGTGGTGCCCATGGTTTGGAAAGGAATATGGGAGGAAGAATGTCCAGGTAATTCCCTGAAGAACTTAGGGAGGAGGGCAGCAAAGTGCCATAGAGCAGCAGCTATAGGATAGAAAAGGAATTACAGTAAGTGTTTAGTGAATTCTGAGAAATGCCATTCAAATTAGGTTGTTATTCGAGTAGGTACAAAGGTAAATGAATATTCTAGGTCCTGATAGTGTCAGGAATCTCAGGCCTGATCTTTGACTTTGCAAAAGCTTGCAAAGAAATTAGAAAGACCGTGCAAATCCATGCAGGTCTCCTGCCAGATTGCAGCTCAGGGCTCATTGGAGAGCTTGGCCTTTAAAAAGGTCCCCAATAAATTTCTGATGTTGATGACAATTTTGGCTTTTTTAAGACTTCAAAAGTGAGTGAGTGACAGTAAGTTGTTAGAATTTGTTTCAAAAAATAATTCTGGAGACACATACTGGAATCCTAAAATGGAATATTAATGTTTAGAAAGAGACCTGGAAAAAAAATGACTGGATGACTGAGATACCATGAAAGAGGCTTTGTGAATTAAAGGCAGACTTTGGAGGGGGAAGATGAGTTAATTTCTAACCATTTGAAGAAAATGGCTCAAAATTTCTGAAAACTAAAAGTGTTTATTGTGGTTTACTTGCTCTAATTGACATTTATTGTGTTACGTTATCTATTTTCCTGTAAAACAGAATATCATATCCTTCAAAGCAGTTGACCTAAAGAGTAGTATATCATATGCTGAAGTCCTCTGGAGAGGTTTTAGAATCCAGAAAGGGCATGCCTCCCTCCACAGCTCCATACAGTCTTTCAGCATCTCCACGTGCATATCCAGCGGGCTCTCTACATCATTACCTATATGTCCAAAATGCATTTGAACTTACCATGTCCCCAACTTAATCCCCAACAGATCTGCTTTTCCCTCAGTGTTCCTTATCTTAGCAAATGGCAAAGTGATGATTTCAGTTGCTCAGAACAGAAAAATGGTAACTTTTTTTTTTATTCCTTTCTCTACCACCACCCCCTTCCCAAATCTCATTTATCAGGTATACCATTGGCTCTACCTACAGAATTTATCCATAATCAATCCACTTCTTACCACCTCCACCTTTGACACCTTTAAGCAAGCCATGCTCAGCTCTTAACAAGATTGGTGAAATAACTTCCTAAAGAATTTCCCTGCTTTCATGTGTGCTCCCCTATAGTCTATGCTCAACACAGCACCCCCTTCTCAAAGTGCAAGTCTGATCATGTCCCTCTGCTTCCACCCTCCATTGGCTCCCATTTTCATCAAGGAAGAAGACTAGGTATTTCAGCATCAAATTTCTGGATGACATTGTAGAAAGTCCTGCTTCACGGAGCTCTAGCTGTACCTCTTTCTCTTTCTCTCTCTCTCTCTCTTTTTCCTAATCAAGCCTTAGCTTTATCAAAGCTCAGTTCAAATACCACCTACTCCATTAATGTTTCTCCAATTAATCCAGATTTTGTTTATCATTAACTATATAGGCTAGAAATGTTAGCTTGGCATTTAATTTCATGCATACCATAGTATATTCAGTTTGGTTCAAAGAAACATTGGGTAAATATACATCTAGTTATAGTTAGATACTACTTTCTTCCCGAAAGTATTCAGAGAAGATTAAATACATAATAGCACAATAACATAAAAACAGAAAGATCACTGCTTATGAGTTTGAATGTCTTCTAGGCCAAAGTGAAAAAGTAAGATCTCACTTATTTGAAACTTCACTCATCACATCACATCGTTCAATGGGATTGACAATGCCAGAGATTTAAAGAAAAGGGAAATATATCTCCTTTTTTGAGTGATTTGGGGTTTTTTTAAGTGTAGAAGAGAAGTAGCACTGATCATCTTTATCATCTTTTCTATTCTCCCACTGCATACAATATTCAAAACTTCCTCCTCTGAATGGATATGGAGCGATGTGTCTTTACTGACCGTTTTGAACTAGGACTGAGCTGTTACTGGACCCTGTTTTTGGTTTCCTTGTTTCTTACAGAATGAGACTTTGGGATCAACTGAATCTTAAAACATCCACAGACAAACAAAATTTGAACCACTGCTGTAGTTACCAATCTCCTAAATGAGCTTCAACCTTCTCTCTCTTAACTGGCCCATCTTACTTAAATCAATTTTATAAGACCCAGGGATTTTTTGATAACATTTACTTAATAAATATCTATTGATCATATACATGTGCCTGGTACCTACGATAGGCTCTGTGATGGACATTACAACAGTCTCTGAGGTTGCTATCTTTCATTGTTTTAGTCACTGTTAAGACTGAGTCATTGGGGGCACCTGGGTGACTCGGTCAGTTTGCAGCTGCCTTCAGCTCAGGTCACGATCCCAGAGTCCTGGGATTGAGCACCGCATCGGGTTCCTTGTTTGGCAGGGAACCTGCTTCTCCCTCTCCCTCTGCCTACTTCTCCCCCTGCTTGTAATCTCTCTCTCTCTTTGTGTCAAATACATAAATAAAATCTTTTTTTTTTTTTTAAAAAAAAAGACTGAATCAATGGAAGATGATTGTTGACTCACAACCTTGGAGATAGAATTTACTAATAGGTATATTAATAGCATTTACTCCAGCCAGGTCTCACTGGTCAATATAAAATTAAATCTGATTGATGTATTTTAAAGCCAAACACATTTACTGTTGTTATCAGCCCCACTTGTATGTCATCTCAAATACTTCTTATTAGCAACTATATCTACACATATTCCCAACTGTAGCTTTGTGCTCTTATAATCTTTGGCATCCCACTTTTGCTAGTATCTTTTGCACCTCATTTCCTGCCCTGAGATGACCAATGAAAATCACTCGATACTAATGTGTGTGCAATTTTCATCAAGGAAGAAGACTTCCTTGGGTTCAGGGTGATCAGTGCTCAAAGACCACCCTTGACCAGGAGCCTATGGATAAATTCTTTACCATTTCGTCCTTCAAGTGGACACATTTCATAAGGATCCTCAGAACTCTTGTGGGATTGTGTGACAGCCATTAATATGGGGGTTGGTTCACTAACACGTCCTTGTATTGGCTTTCTCTCCTTTTGCATTTTACTCCTATGTCCTTCACTCCTACTCCCCACCCCCTCAGACCATACAAGCATTGGCACACTAGCCTCTGTCTCGTGTTTTGCATTAAGCCCAACCAGGTTAAGAACTGCTTAGTCATAAATATCCACCGGATAGTGTTACCCCTTTTCAGGGAAATGTAACTCCATTATTACGGTATTCTATAGAAAATTTCTCATATATAGGATGCACCCTGTTTTCTTGTCCTTATCTCCAATGTGAGCTAACCATTAAAAGATGCCTTAAGAAATCCCTTTTAGAACTTACAATGTGTCAAGCTCAACCTAAAGTAGGTTTGAGGGACATAAAGACATGAAAAATAAAATTCCTGCTTTTAAGACATGGGTGTATTAACAAATAGACCTCTAACAGACAATTTAAATATAGTGAAGCATGAACAATGGTAAAGTTTGCATAAGTGCTAAGACTTCTGGAAGAAAAAGTTCTGAAGAAACTATAGAATGAAAAAACTAGGATTAAACCAAATAGTAAAAGAGGGGAAAGTAAGTCATGCCAGAGATAATTACATCATAGTCCAGAGACTTAATAACAAAATATATGCAAAAAAAGTAAAAGCAGTGGAGTTTATGGAGTATAAAAGCAAAGAAGATGAATTTAGGAGGTGTGCAATAGAGAGACTCAAGTGACTTGGTAAGGAAACCATAACTCATCTTGCAGGTGATGAGAAGCCAATAAAAATGGTAGTTCTTAAACTTTTTTGAATCAAAGATTATTTTGAAAATCTGGTTGAAGTTACTGTCTCCCTGTCCAAAAAAGAGCACATCTGCCCAAAATTTTTCATTCCATTTATTGTGAATTATTGTGATTCCCCTAAAACCTGTCCAGGACTCTCTAAAAATACTCATGTTAAGATCTCTTCCACTAAAATATTTAAATCATAAGAGTAATATGTTTGGATTTGTTTTGAACATTTTGGTAGACATATGGAAAATGGATTTTTGAAGGGAAAGTTTTTAAGTATGACCATCAGTGAGGACATTATGTAGTAATTCAAGTGAAAAAAAATGAGCGGCAAACTTATGGTAGTGTATAAGGAAGTGATGGATCCAGGAAATCTCCTTAAGAGGTATAATTAGCAACACGGGGATTGATTACAAGACAGGGTGATGACAAAATTGACTTTGCTCTTGGACATGCTGCCTTTGCGATGTTTCTGGTGTATCCAAGTAAAATGTCATACAAAAATTTGGCTACACCAATCTTGAGCTGAGGACCCAAGATAAAGATATGAAAAATGTCTATCTATATGTGATTAAAACCACAAGTAAATGAGCCAATTCCAAGAGATGGTGTAAAAGAGAGTAGGAAAAGAGTGTTCATACAAAGTACAGTTGAAAGTTACAGAAAAATAAGGTATGGAAATTTTCTGTTTTATATGGCAATTAGGCCAGATAGTCATTTCAGAATGGCAGAGCCACAAACCGAATTAAAACAGGCTGAGGAATGAATGAAAACTATGGAAGCAAAGGCAATGAATGAATAATATTTAGAGAGTTTGGCTCAGAGAAGGAGCAAGAAAAAGCAACAGTTAGATGTTTGAGATAATTATGGGAGGGATTGTGTTTTGTGTTTGTTGTTAAGACTGAAAGAGAAATGAGCTTGCTTCTATACTGTGGGAAATGAGCAATAGAGGTGAAGAGAATGAATGATAATGGATAAAATAAATTAAGGCCCGAGAGAGATGAGATTAGGGGATCCAAATCACCAGCCTAAATGGATTATCTGAGCCCTACACCAGAGAAAGGGTCTCACCCCTTGTGTATTGGAAAGGTGGTAAATCTGGCTGGGTTGAAGATAATTCTGCAGGCGTTATGTGAGGGGGAGTAGCAGATCTTTCTTCCTTCATATCATTTTTCTAGGTGACCTAAAAAAGAGGTAATAGTTTTGTAAAGACTTTGAAAGCAATGAAAGAAAGACAACCAAGAAGCCAAGAAGCACAAGTTTAAAGTTGGAGACCGTTGACTTGTCCTTACCAATTCTAGAGTGCCCGACTTTCTCCTGCATTGCTGCAGGGAAAATGATGGATTAATATGGAATTAGGGTCTGGTTCATCAATAATGACAGGAGGATGTAGGTGCATGGGAACTGAGGAGACCACAAATCCCAGCTGAGAAGAGCAGACCTGGAATGAGGGGAGGCCAGGTACCTGGGAGAAAATAGAAATTGAGATCCATATTTGACTGAAGAGAAAGTGTTAAGAACAGTGAGTTTGTAAAAGAGCCTAAAGGAGGAGAATTTGTTTTCAGAGGACAGAACATTGGATTTAAAGATTGCTAACATGGACCGATTCCGGGTTAACTGTCCTTGGGTGAGGGAAGGTGAGATAGAAGGGAAAATCTCCGGACTTGAGATCAAGGGACTTTGAAATTAGTGGGTAGATACACAAGAACACGGAAATCATTCAAGGTGGTAATGATGCTTGAGTTGAAGGAGAAAATTTTGATTTTGAGCAAAGTCTTCACAGGCCGAAAGAAGGAAGGGGCATATTTCTAAGCCTGTGTTATCTGAGGTCAGCCTCCTTTGGAGAGAAGGCACTCTCATATTCTCAGAGGAAAAAAGGATGTAATATTCTTAGAAAAGGGTTTCAATGATGACAACGCAGAGCAGGAAGCATTTTGTTTAGGCACTGAGAACATGAGAGAGTATTTAATATGGAAAAGGGGCTTTAGAAAGCAAATAGAAAAGGTTTGGGAGTATAAGTAAAACTCCTGTAGTGTAAAGGAATAAAAAGATTTAACCTTTATTAAGACTGTATTTCCCGGACTTGCCCATATAACCCTTGTTTGCATAGTGCCTATTAACCGCTTACAGAAGTAGTGCTGTGTGGATCACAGTTTGGGAAACACTGGCAGAGCACTCAAGGTTAGCAGGGCTCTGAAGCATCCCTTAATGGAGTTGCTGCCAAGTCACGGTAAATCCAACTGTTAAGGTATCTGGAGGGCAGGGTTTGGACAAAGATGAGCCAACTTCAAGGCCACCCAATTTGTTGAGTTGCCAATTGTCTTTTTGACTCAGCTGAATTGAGAAGTTTGTGAAATCAGGATCAGTTGTAATTTATTTATGTCTCTACAACATTAGGTTCATTACTGAGCATAGTAATGAATATAAAATAAATCTTTTTTTAAAAAAAGATTTTATTTATTTATTTGACAGGGGGAAACACAGCTAGAGAGGGAACACGAGCAGGGGGAGTGAGAGAGGGAGAAGCAGGCTTCCCGCCGAGGCAGGGAGCCCCATGCAGGGGTCGATCCCTAGGACCCTGGGATCATGACCTGAGCTGAAGTCAGACACTTAACCACTGAGCCACCCAGGTGTCCCCAAAATAAATCTGTCTTAGTGAAGGTTGCAATGAGCAAAAAGAAACTTACAACTTAGTTTTTTATTTCTTACTTCTTTCTTTCTGCCTTTGTTGGAGATTTATTTTCCATTTAGGTTTTTAATCTAATTTGAATTACCTAAATGTGTTAGAGTTTGCTATAAATTTTTAATAATAATTATTCTTTACATCTTTCTATATCTCATATTTCTACATACTTTCTCTCTCTGAAAATTTGATGAAATGGTCCTAGACAAAGGAAATGTGAAAAGATAATTTGATATTGCTGATAGTGAAGTATTTATTCTAATTATTAAAAATAAAATAAATAGGGCACCTGGGTGGCTCAGTGGGTTAAGCCTCTGCCTTCTGCTCAGGTCATGGTATCAGGGTCCTGGGATCGAGGCCCGCGTTGGGCTCTCTGCTCAGCCGGGAACCTGTTTCCTCTTCTCTCTCTGCCTGCCTCTCTGCCTACTTGTGATCTCTCTGTCAAATGAATAAAATCTTTAAAAATAAATAAATAGAACAAAACAAATAACTGGACATATTTGAGAAGTATGTAGCTAAAGCATTTAAAAGTGATGTCGTTCTTTCAAAGTAAACTTTTAGAAATTAATTCAAAGTATAAAGTCAATCAAAAAAGTGTAAAATGTACATATTAGATCAACAAGTGTTATGGCTATTGGGAAATTACTCTTGAGAATTGTTTAGTTAGCTTATATAATATAGTAAATATAGTTTCCTGTATAGAAGATAATATGTAACTATTAATATATAAGATGTACAAAATGTGCAGAATTTAATATTAATTTAATATTAAAGGAATAAAGATGAAAACGTAATTCATAGTATTTATAGTTACACAAAAGGTAAAGAGTCATACGTGGTGTCCTTGAATATGCAAAAGAAAAATGTGAATTAGTATGTAATTCTACTGTGGCATGTAAAAGCGAAGATGTAAAACAGTGGAAGAGTTTAACTTCTGAGCCTGGCACAGTTATGAATTGTACTTGAGTTTGTATTTTTAAAAATATTAATGCTATTTTTTATGCGTTTATTAATATTCTCCCCTTATGAGGGCAATTGCCATCAGCTAAATACAAAAAAAAAACAAGGTCACTGATATCTGGATTATTTGATCTATTGTCCTCCAGTATTAGCAGACTTTATTCTTAGAAGAGAATTCCAACAGTTATTAATAAGCTCAACCTCCTTTGATAGGATGATTTCACAGCATAAGATAAATCCTGACTGAATTAGATATCTCTAGTAAACTATTGCGAGGTGGACACAGAAGTTCAGAAATATATTGTCCTAAAAGTACCCATGTCTTCCCTTCCTGAAGATCCAATGACTATGAGAACTCTGGGGAGTCACACAGATTAGGAATCTTAACTTTCATTGTTGAGACTTACCTTGACCCACGGACCTCTAGCTCAAGTTTGGTTGATTTGGAGAACTGCGTTTAATAAACCTCTGTGTAATCATGGAAGCCCGCTCATGCCCTTGGATCCAGAAGTAAGGCGAGCCCACTGTGTTGGACTTCTTTTCTTCCACTCACTTTCCTATTACAGTTTAATGAACACCTTTGCTTATAAACCTTCCTCTAGTCAGGCTGAGAAGAAAAGCAGATTCTGCCTAGACTTAATCTTCCATGTGTATAAGAAAAAAGACGATGAAAGACTTGTCCTTAAAGGCTAGAAAAACAAAACCACTATATGGCAAAGGCTTTAGTAAACCTTTACTTCTCCTTTGAAGAAGGATGTCTGATTTTAAGTTGAAAAGTTCATAGTCATGTCCCCAGCAGTATATAGTTCACATTTCACAATTTAACATTATTTAAGGTTTCAATGACCATTTTTAATTATCCAGGCTTCAAGGAGACAACCTGGCAGAAAGAACAGAGGAGACATCACAATCACTCCATTCTCCAGATGAAATAGTCCCAGATTCTTTGGGTAAGTTTTAAATCCAACAATATTTACTGCATTTGAATGGCACCTGAAGATTAAAAAAGAAAGAAAGAAATGAAACCAAACATCCTGCACTGCTCCAGATCATGGTGACGGTCAGTCATGCATTCACCACGCCCCCAGGCTGTGTGTCAGAAAGTTAAGGGCAAAGAAGAAAGGGGAGCAAAATGTGTGGATTCTGAGGAGTGACCTTGTAATATCTGTGCCTGATTTAGGTAAAAACAGGTTAACTGTATGTTGGCTCTTCCCCAAATTTTGTTACCACTTTCAACTTGTTTTTGTAACTTACATTGCCTACTCCCAGTTTTCACTTTATAGATCCCTTTAGACTTTCCCAGCAGAAATGTCAACACCATACTTGATTTTCCTCCCTCTTTCTCAGCCCTATATTAAATTGGTCTCAAATTGTAGCAGTGAATTTCCTCCCAGACCACCCTTCTTTTTATTGTCCCTGACAGTACCTCCTCTGTGATTTTGTCCTTTTTCTCTGCCTTCTGGTACAAGCCTGTAAGTAGGTATTCCTTGTGCTATCTAATCTCTTTTTAGTTCATTATCTTTCTAAAAATAAAGCTGCTTCTTTTATTCCATTTTCTGCAGGACACAAGTCAAACTCCTTTAACATAGCATATTAAGGGGCGCCTGGGTGGCTCAGTGGGTTAAGCATCTATCTACCTTTGGCTCAGGTCATCATCCTGGAGTCCCAAGATCAAGCCCCATGTAAGGCTTCCTGCTCAGTAGAGAGTCTACTTCTCCCTTTCCCTCTCCTCTTCCCGCTTGCAAGCACCCTTCTTTCTTTAATAAATAAATAAAATCTTTAAAAAAGACACACACCATATTAAGTTAATGTCAGGGCACTTCAAAATGTTTCCTGCATAAATGAAAAAGTACATATAATTCCATGACAATGACATCTAAGCTATATCACCACTTCATCTTTCAGTGTTTTGGCTAGATGCGGTCAATACATTCAGTTGGGATAATTAGAAAAGAAACAATTGGAAAATATTTTCCTTACATTTGGACAGAAAAGGGCATATTAAAGAAGGTGGAAAAAAATCCTAAAAACAATAAAAAAAATTAAGTCAACTATAGAGTGTTAAAAACTCCCGTTCATCCAAAGATGCCAGAAAAAGGTGAATCAATAAGCCACAAAATAGCAAAATACATTTGCAATATATTTGTCACTGATTAAGGTTTAATATTTAGAATACATAATCAAGATACAATTTAATAAAGATCAACAAGCCAATAGAAAAATAAGCAACAGATATGAACAGATATTTCACAGAAGAGGAAACACAAATGACCAATGAACATATGAAGTGTTTAACTACTTTAGTAATCAAAGAAAAGCAAATTAATACCATAGAGGGATGATGCTTTACAACTCTTGCTTTGGTATTAATTAGGAAATCTGGGAAAAGTTAAGTGCTGGTGAAGACAGAGATGAGAGGAAACTCATACACTCTAGGTGGGGCATAAACAATTTTGGAAACAGTTTTCCATTATTTTAAAGTCTTGAATATTCACATAATCTAAAGCTCAGAAACTCTACTTCTGGGTGAGTATCTTGGAGAAACAAGTCTCAGGTACCATGAAATGTGAACAGCATTTGTGGATATGCTGGTAGATGGGAAAATGGATACATTGTGGAATTGTCCCTTTATAGAAAACTGCATTTCAAGTACACACATAGGATGGATGAAATCAGAGGTGTGCTGGTAAATGTTAACAACTGTTTCTTTGAAAAAGAAAGCCCTGGGGCGCCTGGGTGGCTCAGTTAGTTAAGTGACTGCCTTCGGCTCAGGTCATGATCCTGGAGACCCGGGATAGAGCCCCTCATCGGGCTTCCTGCTCGGTGGGAAGCCTGCTTCTCCCTCTCTCAGTCCCTCTGCTTGTGTTCCCTCTCTAGCTGTGTTTCTCTCTGTCAAATAAATTAAAAAGAAAAAGAAAAAGAAAAAGAAAGCCCTGATTTGTAAAAATTAATGTTTTCCATGATGTAAATATTACCACTGTGAATAATTTAAAGCAACTGATCTGAAAATGTCATTGAGTCTCCCAATCTGGTATGAGGAAGTTACAGCTTACAACTGAATGAGTCTTAAAAGCATAATATTGATTAAGCAAAAGCAAGTCATAGATCACCATTTTTATAAAGTTCGAAACTAGCAAATCTAAATAATATATTCTTTAGGAAACTATGCATAAGTGATAAAACTATATTTAAAAAAGGGAATGAAAGTCTTAAAATGGTTGTTATCTTCAGAGGATGAGGAAGGAAGGAGATGGGATAAGGAAGGTGCTCATAGGTATATGCATCTTATTGGAAATGACCTAATTCTTAAGTAAGGGGATGGTTTGATGGTGTTCACCATTATGCTTTATAACTAAATATACTATATATATATTACTATATATATCAATTGTATAAAATAGATGTATTTTATATATATCAATATATTTTCATATATTTTATATATAAAATGTACACAATATATAATATATATATTTTTATACAATTTTATAGAATTGACCAATGTGGGGGTATGGGTGCCAACACCCTGCACAGTTGAAAATCTGAGTATAACTTTTGACTCACCAAAAACTTAACTGCTTATAGCCTACTGTTGACCAGAAGTCTTCCAAATAATATAAATAGTTTATTGACACATGCTTTATATATGTGTTATATACTGTATTCTTACAATAAAGTAAGCTAGAGAAAATAAAATGTTACTAAGAAAATCATAAAGAAAATATATTTATAGTACTGCACTGTGCTTATTGAAAGAAATCCACATGTAAGGGAACCTGCACAGTTGAAACTTGTGCTGTTCAAGGGTCAACTATTTATACTTTTTTACATGTCAAATATGAACAACATTAAACATTAAAAAACAAAGTGCTGGGGTGCCTGGGTGGCTCAGTTGGTTAAGTGTCTGTCTTCCACTCAGGTCATGATCTCTGGGTCCTAGGATCTAGCCCTATGTCAGAATCCCTGACAGGATCCCTACTCCCAGTAGGGAGTCTGCTTGTCCCTCTCCTTGCAGCCTGTGCTCTCTCTTCCTATCTCTGCTATCTCTGTCACAATCTCTGTCTCTCTCTCTCTCTCAAATAATAAATAAAATCTTAAAACAAAACAAAAACGAAGAGTTGTGGGAACATAAACCAAAGCTAGTGTAGCACAAGGCAAGAAATGATAATAGTTTCTTTATACTCAAATCTCTTGTAGTACTAACGAGATGATACACACCCATGGTAGACCTTTAACATTGACAATGAGAGTTGAAACCTGTGGCACTAGCGATATGGAGGACCCAAGCTGGCCGTTCCTTGACACTCTAGGTTTCCACACCCGCTTCTCTTCATTGAAGGTGTTGCCTGTGTATCTTTACTTAAGCTATTCTTCCCTGATTCACAGTTATTTCTTTCTCCTCCCTTCTGTCTATTCAGTTCCTAGGCTCTAAGATCATATCAAGTCTCCCTGGTGTCCAACCCACACCAATGTTTTCTTTTTCTTTTTTCCCTAATGGTTTTTGAA
Source organism: Spilogale gracilis (assembly GCA_004023965.1). Taxonomy (NCBI): domain Eukaryota; kingdom Metazoa; phylum Chordata; class Mammalia; order Carnivora; family Mephitidae; genus Spilogale; species Spilogale gracilis. The sequence continues at coordinate 36,679 of PITA01001843.1, read as the reverse complement.
TTACTTCTTGTGTGTTGTTCTCGCTTTATTGAATTATATGCTTCTTGAGCTTTCCTTGTGTTCTATATCATGCCTGGTATAAAACTAGATATTATTTCATTATTGGCCCATTATTTTTTTTTAACTTTATCAAAACCACTCGTATCCACTAATCCACCAAGGAGATATATATCCTTCAGCAATCACATTTACATAATAACTGAGTATTGTAAGGATTTAAAATTTTTGAAAAATTAAACAAAGCATCATCACTAATATGTGGTTGGTTTTACTTAATTGCATCCACAGGGACGGGGGGGATATTCATTAAGCTCCTTCCTTGAACTGCATATATTCTGAATTCTTGACATTCGAATTTTAGTAAACCTAATCAGCAAATTACAAAATGTAAGCTTCTGATTTAGTACACACTTTTCCACACTTAGACCACCACTGGATTCAGTAATTAAATACTTTGGGTATTATCCAGATTTGCTGATGCGATTTTTATGTCAACTGTGCATCCACATTGAGTTTGGCTCCATAAACATACATATTTCTATGAATAGGTGAAACTTTCTGCATAAAAAACCTGTTGTGACATAAACAGCTAGCATAAAACTAATGAGAGAAAGAAGCTGGGTAGAGCTAAACATTATGATAAACCTTACAGATTTCTAGGTTCCGACCTGCATGCCCAGTCAATCGCATTGGCCAAGTTTCTCACCCAGTGTTGTCAGATACTGTTAGATTTTGACAAAATTACTTTGTTTTACTGTTTTGCTTTTTTCTTGTCTAAAATGAAAAGACAAGATGAATTCTAATATTTGAGAAATTTAGATACTCATTTTCCCCTCCAAGTGATTGAAACAAGCTCAAAGAGTTCATTGCTTGTATTTTGAAAATCATTTATACATTATAAGTACAGTAAGTAAGTATACTTTTATAAAGAAATTTTTCTGGAATAGAGCAAAATAGCTTACATATATGCCTCCACCAATTATTGCTAATAAGCAATTCATTCGGAACACTTAAAAATGGAATGCACTCCTCCAAGCATTAAGCACTGATTTTATTTTATAATGTCCCCTATGGGGACAATAATAATAATAATAGATTGATATTCTGGCCTAGATTTGGACTTCTAAAGAATTCTTTCAATCTAACAACTTTTAATATGGATATGTAAATTTGCAACTATTCTGGTAGTACTTCACCATTGTCCTTCTACACTAAGTTGAATGGACCTCACTATGTTGGGGATCTCACTGGATATGGCACCAATAGCCAAGAAGAATTCAACCAAAACAAGAATAGAACAGAATATAAAACCATAAAAAGTTCCACTACCTTTCCTTTATAAAAATGTTCATTTTTCTTAAAAAGTGTATACTGTAAAGATATTCAAGTATATCCTCAAAGAGAAAAAATCAGAGGAAATTATTTTGCTCAAATTGTTTTGAAAACACCAAGTTAAATGCCTGGCATATGGTATTTATTTTAAATGAATATACAAATACATAAATAAGTGGATGAATGAATTAATTAGTGCATGCATACACTAAAGATCAAATAGAATGACAGGAGTACCTGGGTGTCTCAGTCGTTTAAGCAACTAAGTTCTGCTCAGGTCATGCTCTTCGGATCCTGGGATCAGGTCCTGGGGTTGAGACCTCCTTCCCCCCGCCACAGAGTCAACTAGGTGCTTAGTGGGGAGTCTGCTTCTCCCTCTCCTTCTGCCGCTCCCCCCACTCGTGTTCTCTCTCCCTCTCCCTTTCTCAAATAAATAAATAAAATCTGTAAAAAAGAAAAATCAAACAGAATGATGATATTCTTTAAAATCCTTAACTTGGGGGTGCCTGGGTGGCTCAGTCCATTAAGCAAGCATCTAACCAGCTCAGGTTCTGAGTTTGAGTCCCTCATGGGGATCCCTGATCATCAGGTAGTCTGCGTGACCCTCTCCCTCTGCCTCTTCCTCTCTTCCTGCTTGTGTTCTTTCTCTCTCTCTTAAATAAGTAAATAAAATCTTTAAAAATAAAACAATTAATTCACTGAGAAAACCTTGAAAATAGTGAGTATTTCTAACTTAAAAAATCAACAAATCCACAAGAGGGTTTATTTTTTTCTTCTGTATATGTTTGCTTTGTTATGTAGAATAGAAAATTTTAATATTTACTGATATTTTACTTAATAACTTTAATACATAGTGAAACAAAAAATAGTGTGTGGATACTAAAATTACACTAAATATTGCTCATGGTTATATAGAATATAATTCAGCCTTGCAGGACTTAAAATATGCTAATTTATACAATTTATTTTAAAGAATCAATGTGTTGTCACCCTTACAACTGAGTATTAGTAGGTAGAGGTTCAAATATTCTTCATAAATGGATTAATATTTTTGAACTTGGAGTAATTTATCCTGATTCTGTCAACAAAAATTTGCTTCTTTTGAATGTCATTATTCTGTTTGGAAGGGTGGTAGGTAACATTTTAAAATTTATCTATGTCTCGAGAAAGTATGTCATTCTTCCAAAGTTAGTTTTATGTTGGAATGAATTCTGTGTCCTAAAAAAAAAAAAAATCTACATTTACATCTAGATAAACTATGTGCCCTGGGATTTAGTAATTTTTCTTCTTGAATGTAAAACTGAATTATTAGAGACAGAGCTCCATGGTTCAAAAGCTATGATTATGGATTTGTGCTAAACTTTCCACTGTCTCCCTGGTCTTAGGTGACCTTTAAGCATTTGAAGGATTTAATGGTTTGATTTTCTTCCCATAGTGTACATTTTTATGCAGTGGAAAAACTCTGCCTCCATATGTATGTGAATCTGAAAGAAATTCTTGAGGGATTCATATGGCTCTTTCAGATATTAATAAATATAAGAAATCAATTTAAAAAGTTTCCTGTGGTTTAAAATAACTTTTCTCTTAACTGATTTTTGAAATTTGTATAGAAGGTTATTAAAACAGACTTTTTCTAGTGTTCCATGTATCTATCTAGTGTTCCATGTATCTATCCTTATTGCAGAATTATTTATAACCTTTAGAAATCCTTATTGTTGTAATGAACATAACGCAGTAGATATATGGAAAGGGTTGCCATCATTTTATTCACATATTAGAAAGTCAATACCCATTTCTCATATCTAGTCAAGCTAAGTAATCACGACTGCCCACTTAATACTTAAAATGAAAAACACACTACCATTTCATGGGATGCACCTTTCTCCAAACTTTCCAGAATTTGCCATCCCATTTAATAGAGAGAACACAAATTTGTGTTTAAATTGTGTAGAAAGAAAGAAAGAAAGAGAGAGAGAAAAGAAAGAGAAAAAGAAAGAGAAAAAGAAAAGGAGACATAAAATAAGGAGGTATAAAATAAACAAATATAAAATTAGAAACAAGAAAATGGGCATTAATAAAAGTTCCAAATTAGCTAAATCATATGCCGAAAGCAGGCTTTCTCTGACTAACATAACTGAAGAGGTCACACATTTTTTATTTCATCGTGTCTTCCTCAATTAGAAATACTTAACATTTTTCATATGTTGTCTTTAAACTATGGTATATAGTTTATATGTCTATAAACTATGGAGTTTATTTTAACTCAAAAACACTATGATTTTTCAAGAACCAGTCTGGTCACATTCATATCCTTCTCATAATAGGTTTCCATATCTCAGAGTTAGTAAGCAATATGTGACATCAATTTACTCATTCTTTTTGTAAAAATAGATTCTTTACCCGGGACTGAGGAAGCACTGATGGAAGAGGGTGAAGAATTTGAGAAAGCATCTAAATTAACAGGACCCGTAAGTACATTCATTTACTTACTTTTTTCTTAATTCCTAAAACTAATGTATCTTACCAATAGAAAAATCTAAAAGGAATAGGAAATAATATTCTTTAAGTTAAAAACTATTTTCAAATGGGAGTCCAGTATATCCCACACCGTCATGCTGAGTGTTTGTGTTAGTAGGTGGCTGGATTGATTATAGGTATAGAGCAAGGCAGGATTAAGCTCTTTCAGCAATTGGGGCAGAAAATTTTTTTCTTTTAAAGATTTCATTTATTTCAGACAGAGAGAGAGAGAGAGAGAAAGAGAGAGCACACAGGAGCAGAGGGAGGGACACAGGGAGAAGCAGACTCCCCACTGAGCAAGGACCCAGATGCAGGACTCAATCCCAGCACCCTGGGATCATGACCTGAGTTGAAGGCAGATGCTTAACCAACTGAGTGACCCAGGTGTTCTGGCAGCATGTGATTTGAATGAGTTAGAAAAAGCTACTTCTAAGAGAATAAACACAAAAAAAATAAAATCTATGTGTGAATTTGAAGTGTAAAGTTTATAAAAGATTTTGAGTTGCTATGAAAATGACTGGGCAATCTTGTATCACCTTAAATTTAACATCAAACTGTGTTTATATCTTACAGTAGTCTGTGTTAGTTTGCTAGAGCTGCTGTAACAAAGGATCACAGACTGGGTGGATCACACAACAGATATTTATTTAGCACAGTCCTTCAGGCAAAGTCTGAGATCCAAGTATTAAGATTTGTTCCTTCTGTGGCCTCTCTCCTTCCTCTTAAGTGATCTTCAGATATTAAAAGCTGTTAGTAGCTCTCATCCGAGACTTTTGTTCAGCCCAAACACAATCTGTTCTTTCAACAAATTCTGATACCATGTCCTTTTCACAGCCTTCAGTACCGCTGATATTTTCAGAGCTTATTCTTGTTTGCCAAGTTCCTTTGCAAAGTGTGGGTTCTGTAGCAACCAAGCCCAGGGTTCTGGATAATGTTCCCACATCAGAGAGTATCATGGGGTATGCATTTGATCATACCTTTGGATTATAATCTGGGATTTTCCTAACTTTTTAAAAAGAACTTTCTGACGTTTATAAAATTCAGTATGTTTTGATGATCTAATGATGATAAAAGCATGCCATCATTTAGGTTATGAGAATGTTTCATTCATTACTTTTTGCAAACTTTTTTTTTATTCCTCTGTGAATTTCACCAAAGTCTGTGTATCTCCCTCAGATGTAAAAGAACCCTCCCAGATTCTTTTCCTAATTACTTTCTAAAACCAAGCTAGATCCTGCCCATAGTATTTGGCTTGCTTAATAATACCTAATAACCCAAAGAGGGAATGAAAACTTCTCAGTGATTTCAAGCTGTCTGTGAGAGATTTTTACTTACTTTTTCAGTGGTTATATGGTGCTTTCCCAAAGCAAAAATTGTTCTAAAACAATTTTACTTGTTTTCACTTATCATTCATTAGATTTTGCGTTCTTAAAAATTTTACAATTCTATTTGATGTCAAACAACTACTTAATTCCTTTTGGAAGCATCCAGAAACAATACCTGGAGAAATAAATTAATATCAGGAACCTGAACATGATTTCTACAGAACAGCTGTTTTTATCATGAAGAAAACATGGATTAAAAAAAAGGTCAGATGATATCTTAGATGCAAATTCCCTAAATAATATTTTTTAGCATTGTATTTTTGGTAACTCAAAGAGAAAATTATGGCTTTCCCTAAATATTAATGGAGAATAGAAAGAAAAGAGAACTTTTTTCTTTATTACCATAAGAAATGCAAAATACTTCAAAGCAAATTTTGAGTCACATCCTGTAAAAATATAAATATGCCACAAGTGTTGAAATCCATCTAAAGTAGTTTCAACACATGCTGTCTTATTTGCTAACTTTCCTTGTTGGGTACTGGGTATTAATAAGCAGGTAACAGACTCTTGCAAACTGTTTCCCCTGGTGGCTTAACCCGTGTTTAAATAGTTTGTAAATAGTTTGTGATTATTTGAATGAGATAAAGGGAACATTTAGATTTACATTTTTATCTTTTCCCAAATAAGCAAGTCATTTTTTTTAAATTTCCCTTTCTTCCACCTCCTCCTTCTGCATTCTGGAATGTTTCTTAGCATATGTACATGTTATGAAGATTAAAGTTAGACTTGTCAGAGACATCTTTTTATTAAAAATAAACCAACAAAAAGGAAATCTTAGGAAGAAAATACCAAGCAGCAGATTCTGGTTAATAGACTTTAGTTCATTGTATATAGGTCATTATATATATATATAGTTCATAAATATAATACACAACTTTTTTTAGATCAGTGATCCATAAAGATTTTTTATTATTTCACAATTTGTATGACTTTCTGAATCTTTACAATTCTATTTGTTTTGAAAGTATGAAATACGTATGTGAGCATAATGGGAAGATGAAAAGATAACTAAGAAAGACATTTAAAGTTCAACATCTTACTGCCTTTTTTCTTTTTCTTTTGTAAATCTCTTATTTATTTTATTCATTAGTCAATACCAATCAGCCTATCATAAGCAGATTCCCATAGCATTTTATGTAAATGATTATCATTTCTTAAAGTAGAAGAAAAATTTTCAAAAGACTCCAGTAGGGGAGGTTTTCCTGAAGTTTTCAGAAGTTACTAAAAGTATACTTTTAATACATTTTCCTTCTGAAGAATTTAAACTCTTTGAAAAGTTATGTCAAACTAACTAGAATGATAGTAGTAGTAATAAAAATAATAATGATATCGCACGTTTCTACAGCACTCTTTGATTGTTAAGCATTTTTACATACATAATATCCATTGTCTTGGAATTTTTCAAGTCCTTATGCACGTGGGCTTGACAACCCTTCAGTGAAGTCAGCACTACTCTCAAGTTTAGGTGAGCATACGAAGCCTTCAAATGATCTGGTGATTTGTCCCATGTCACAGAGACTGGGCAGAACTTAAACTCCTATTTCCCAGTGTCCCACACTCTCACAGAACTTGTTGGGGGTCCCTACAACTACTAAGGTAGTAGAACCACTCTTAAGTAGCGTATGTAATATAGAAAAGATAGGCTATTATCAATTAGCCAATATCAAAGGTAGAATTATTCATTAGATTAAGTAGATAGTGAAAAAGTAAAAGTTTAAGGTACTGGATCATGAGGGGTAATTTTTAAAAATGATTTTATTTAAATTTGATTAATTAACAGTGTATTATTAGTTTCAAAGGTAGAGTTCAGTGATTCATGAATTGTAGATAACATCTAGTGCTCATTTCATCATGTGCCGTCCTTAATGACTATCACCCAGTTACCCCATCCTCTCATCTCCCTCCTCTCCAGCAACCCTTAGTTTGTTTCCTAGAGTTAAGAGTCTCGTGTGGTTTGTCTCCCTTTCTATTTTGTCTTATTTTATTTTTCCCCTCCCTTCCCCCATGATCTTCTGCTTTGTTTCTTAAATTCCACATATGAGTGAGATCATATAATTGTCTTTCTCTGATTGACTTAGTTTTTTTTTTTAGACTATTTATTTATTTATATATTTATATATTTATTTGACAGAGAGAGAGAGATCACAAGTAGGCAGAGAGGCAGGCAGAGAGAGGAGGAAGCAGGCTCCTCGCTAAACGGAGAGCCCGATGAGGGCCTTGATCCTAGGACCCTGAGATCATGACCTGAGCTGAAGGCAGAGGCTTTAACCCACTGAGCCACCCAGGTTCCCATGATTGACTTACTTTGTTTAGTATAATGCCCTCTAGTTCCATCCATGTAATTACAAATGGTAAGATTTCTTTTTTTTTTTTTTGATAGCTGAGTAATATTCATGTGTGTGTGTGTGTGTGTCAGTGTGTGTGTGTGTGTGTGTGTGTGTGTGTGTGTGTGTGTATACACACCACATCTTCTTTATCCATTCATCTACAACAGGTAATTTTTTATGAGAGGAAAGGATCAATAAGTTTGGGACATAAAAGACTAGTCTTCCTTGGGTTCTTAATTACTGAAGGAGTCTGAGACACCATTTCAGTATGACAAGAAGGGGGATCTTATGATTGTCGGTGGAAAGGGAAAAGGAAAATAGTGAAACATCTTGGAAAAAATACCCCTGACAAACAATTCAAAAGTGAAACTCAGGGGATCCTGGAATTTTAGGGATTAGAGGTAAACTTTGATTACTTAGAAGCTTGCATAATATTGTGCTTTGTTGATTAGTAAATAAAAAGTTTTGTTTACTGATATAGGGACAAGTAGATGGCCTCTCTCTCGCTCTCTCTGTTTCTCATCTTCACTGGTTCTTTCGACTTTCAGTTACAAGTGGAGACTTGATCATCTGAAGTTGAAATTTCCCACACATACCACATTTTCCCAATACTCCATGAATATGAAGTTAAAAAAGAGTAAATGTGGGTAAGATATAAATATGATTCTCTTTTGATAACAACTGCAATTGGAAGAGACATAAAGATAAAGAAACATTTACATGCATACTTCCTGTAACACAGGCAACTAATACACAAATTCAGAAAAGAGTTTTGACAGGAAGGACATTGTTCCTAAATGAATTCTTTTTAATGAAAAGGATTAGGTGAAATAGTTTTTGTTAGCATAAAAAAATTTTATTCAACTAATGAAATACATGTGTCAGCAAAGACTGCCATCTGTATTTCTATTCCTGGTCTGGTCGTTAATCAGGACTGTGGAATCTTCTTTTAACCAATCCTGAGTGCCTTTGGGAATTATGTTAAAAAAAGAATTCCACTACACACAGGGAGTACTGATTGCTGAGATGTAAGGGAAATTTTGCAATCTGCTGAAATCCTATGATTTTTCACAATATATAGGTTGCACAACTGCCCTTCTTTTCTCCACTCTATAAACTTACACACTATTTTCAAGCCAAATAATGTGTGTCCCCTTGGAGATTCATTCCTTTTATCCCATTTCTTTCTTCCTAGGTCTTTATTTCTTCTCTTATGAGGCATGTCAGAAAAAGATATGTACACTTGAAAGATAATAAAATTACAAAATTATCAAGTAAACTTAACAAGCATAAAAAGAATTGTAACCATAGCTTTCCAGTAAAAACTAGGTAAGGATATGTAGTGGACCTTTAGACTATTTCTTTATGAATTTTGATACCGCTACTTTCCGTCTTGTTTCTTACTAATATTATTCCACCCTACACACAATTCTTCCCTCAGGAAATTTTTGTTTTTTCATCCTTCTCTCAACTCGACATCTTACATGTTTCTAAGAAAAACAGCTTTCAAATTCTTTTTCATAACTAAGTATAATTTCATGACAAATAATATTGTTACACATATTTTGGAAGGTTTATAATTCTGTTGAAACTGATTTAAAGAGCTGGTCAATGGAAGCAATGTTGGATGAATTGGCTGATGAATGAGACTAAACTTTAAGATGTGATAACTTGCCTTGGACTTCTCAGTTTGTTACCCAAAGAGCAAGGATTGTATTAACCCCAAGCGGTCTGAATCAGGGTCTGCTCACGTAAACATCCTATCACCTGAAAGTGGAGACTCAGCCTCATTTGACTTATATACTACTTTTGTTGTAGTTCTTGTGGCTTTATATGTTTTAACATAGAAAAGATAAAGCACTCACTTTCACTTTTTTTTCCGAAATCCAAGAATTTCACTATACAATAACTAGCTGTTTTTTTTTTATTATTATTATAGCTCTGAAACATGCCTTCTTATATATATATTTTTTAAATATAGGTTTAGGGTTTTGGTCTTTTAAGAGAAGCTTGGTATATCATTTAGCAGACTATAGGAACCTGCCTGTCAGTTTTGTGGAATATTTAGTTTGCTTATATAAAAAACACTTCACCTAGTGATTTTTACTGTTTCTGAGACAAAGCTCCAATAATATTTACAAGAATCTTATAAATTAGAGACAGAACTGATATCTTAACTTCCAGTTTTTTTGTTCTGTGTATTGGGACATTTTGATTCTGAAATAACACAAGCTTTTTGAGAAAAAGGGAAGCTGAGTAATTTTTAAGTAAATATCTCTCTATGATGTCTCAAATATAAAAAAGTATTTGTATTTCTTAAGAATCATGAGTTAAATGCCTTTATTTGTTTTATTTAAATTTGAATTTCTGGAAATTGTCATTTCCTTTTCATACTTTTTGCTTTTTATATTTATTGAAAAAGTATTTGCATTTCAATAGTAAAAAACCAACCATGTCATAAAAGAGAATTTCTAGACAGTTTGCTTAATCAAACAGGAAATAGAAAGGTATTATTGTCTAAGAAGGCAAACTTTAAATGATGCCAAGAAAACATAATCAAGAATTAACAGACATTTTTACTTGGAGACCATAAAAGTTGAGAAATAGCCATGTACATTCTACTCTTCAGGAAGAGACAAAAGTATCCCAGCATGGATGACTTGCAGCCCGAGGACAATAAAATGAGAGTGGATAATACTCAGATCTTAGACATACCAGCCATTTATCTCTGCCAGGATTACCATTCTCTTACATTTGTCTCCTTCCTGTGGTTCTACCACTTGAGATCAATGTGGGTGAAATCAGTAATATTTTGGTGGATTTGCCTCAGTAGGTTGTATTTCTGGTGGATCATAAGATGCATGAACACTTCCAGACTCCAGTGTTACCTGCAGTCTTTTCCATGCTCCACATGTCTTCTACTTCCAATCTCTTCTCCTTTCATTTCTCTCTCTGGCCAGCCACCCTCATCCTTAGCCAAAATTGCTTCCTACAGAATGCCACCACAGTTTCTCCCCGTCAACTAATCTAGGAAACTGGCAACCATCCTAGATCCCTCTGTCTGCTTCAATCCTGGGTCTGGGAAGTATCACACAGTTTTAACATCTCTACACTACGCTGTTCAAATTTGTCCACATGGAAATCCAACCCAGGAATTCTCCTCTGGCAGGTTGTGGACTACCAACCTTCTAGGAGGCCAGATCTTTCCTTTTGAGATTCACTGCTATAGTTACTGACAGATATGCAGAAGGATTCTATTGAAAAAGACTAGCAACTTTAGAGTATATTTCCCTTGAGAGCAGGAACACTTGTGTAGTGCTTTAACTTTATTTACATTAGCTTATTTAAAATTGTATAACCACTCTCCAAGGTAAGTTTATCTCCATTTTTAGATGGAGATACTAAGTCTCAGAGAAGGTAAATAACTACCACTAATGGTGAAAGCATGACTAGAAACTGCTATAGACTAAATGTTAGTGTCCCCTCAAAATTTGTATGTTGAAACCTATTCCTCTAATCCCCAATGTGATGGTATTTAGAGGTGGGGGCCTTTGGAAGGTGATCAGGTCATAAGGGTTGAGGCTTCTTCAATCGGATTAGTTCCCTTATGAAAGAGACCCCAGAGAGTTCCCTTGTCCCTTCTGCTCTATGAGGACACAACAACGAGAAGACAGCCATCTGTGAGCCAGGAAATGGGCTTTCACTAGACAATACAGAATCTGTATATACCTTGATCTCAGACTTTAACTAGTCTCCAGAACTATGAGACATAATTTTATGTTGTTTGTAAGCCACCCAATCTATGATATTTTATTAAGGTGGCCTGAGCAGCCTGAGGCAGAACCCAAGTGTGTCATACCATAGAGTGAGTGACTGTGGCACTAGTGGAATTCAAGTCATTTCTTTTCACTTGTTTGGAGACCGAGCAGCATGTACCAGTGCTTTGGGGAACAGCGTTCCAACAGCGTTCCAACCCTGTCTCCTCTCCAGTGACAGCAGTTCCAGTTTTGTCTATTTTATGCATAAGGTTTGGGTATAACACTTATTTAGAAAATATGAATTCTCCTGCTATAAACCAACTTTGAAAATTACTGTTTAGATTATTGAGAAACATGAGTGTTTATTTTCCTTTAGAGCATTAACTTAGAGCTGTTCCTTTATATCATGTGAATATTATGTCTTTTTGTTAAACACTTTTAAAGACTCAAGGATTGAGAGAATTATAAAAGTGATTTCTTTACAAGTAAATTTGTATTAGAGATTTTGAATGCTTTAAGGTCCTGGAAAATCTTGTGAGGTTTGGTCAAGTAACAATTAAACATATTCAATTATATGAAGCAAAAGGATATTAAACTTTATCAGGACTGATAAAATTAGTTATAATTTAGTTATAATTTCTTATTCTTTAAATTATTTGCAAGTATTTCTGATGAATTCAGTCCTTACAGATTTAATAAGATATCTGACTGCATCTTTGAAGTCCTTCTACTTGAAAGAAAGAAAAATAAAACCACATAAATGCAGTAAGTTATGAATATATGAAGATTGTCAGAAATTCATGGAGAAGTGTTTTATACTGAGATTGAACATAGCCAATCTTATCATTTTCACTTTTAATGCAAATAAATTTTTTATCTTACTCCTGATCCAAATTTTTAAAACACCAAATTTCCACTTTCCTCTCTTTTTATGATAATACTTAATTATTCAAAATCTGTCCTGGGGGGCTTTTTTTACAGAATGCAGTTAGTTCATGACCTTCAATTCAACAACAACTCTGTAGCATTTAGGAAACCCTCCTTATTCTACTGTTGACCTGGTTTCCAGCTAGACAATAGAATACTGATGTTCTCCATTTCTTAGACGAGTAACTTTTCCATACAGTTGTTGACATAAAAAGAAAGCAAAGAAACGTACTAAATTGTCTTTTATATATTAGAGATTCAAGCATAACATATTCATTTTATCTGTGGTTTTTCAGTGTTTGCTCAGCCATGATGTGCAGATGTCAATAAATAGTCGACTTTTGATGTGTTTTCACATCACATGTGTGTGAAAACACATCAAAAGTCGACTATTTATCCACATTAATAAGAGAGACTATCCAGGCAAACTTTGTCTTTATGATTTGTGAAAAGGAGCTTAGGGAGAATAGTTGCCTCAAATTACATAGAATGAATTTCTTTAGGCTTATTTGAAATGTCTTTTAGAATTTTAGCAAATAGATGGCAGTGTAGCTTGCAAAATCACCAACCAAATTATTTTGCCAGTGTTTGAATGAGTCCAGAGATTTCCATGACCTGGATTCTGAGATTATCACCATTATGATATTTTTACCAATAATATAATAAAGTACAAGGTAAAATTTCTATTATAATGAGTCATATTTATCAAAAATATTCACTACCTAGCCCAGTGCCAAGAATTGGAGATGTTTAGTGAATGTTTGTTGATTGAATTGAAGGGAAAAAAACTACTCTACGAATATTTGGGTGTTCTTTTATTCATTAGCCACCTTTTCCAAAGGTGTGAAATCCTAAGTGGAATATAATGGTGCCCTAAAACATAACATTATAACTCTTTTAATTGCATGTAAAGCCACAGTTCTCCTCTCTTGGATACCTCTCAGTTTGCAGGAGCATGTTTCTTAGGATTAGGGTTATAAGATGATGTGGATCTGAATAATTTCCATCTTGTGGCCTCTAATATCTTTTTAAATTTCTCCTTTTATCTAAGGTAACAGTACCTCCTAATCAGATGCTTGAATATAATAGGATATTGTTATTGGCATTGTGGTTATGGTGTCAGCATAATTCTAAGTAATAGAGTTGTGCTCAGGTTGACATTAGAAACCAAGAGATCCCAGTACCTCCAAGACATGTCCTTTCTTGTAAAACAGTCTTGGAAAACACTCCTATGCAGAATTTTCTTAAAACGGTCTTATTTTCTTAAAACTGTCTCATTTTTTAACTCTTGTCTTATGGAAAATCAAATGTCCAGTATCTTCAACCTTTTTTATCTCTTGGTGCTTCCATTTTCTGTCCTTAGGGGAAACCTAAACTGATGATCCCTAACTTACAATGGTTCGACCTACAGGGTTTTTTTGTTTGTTTGTTTGTTTGTTTGTTTTTGACTTTATGGTGGTGCAAAAGCAATTCTCATTCAGTAGACACTGTACTTCAGATTTTCAATCTTGATCTTTCCCTGGACTAGCAGTATACGGTGTGATAGGGTATGATAGAGCAGCTACAGCTCCCCCAGTCAGCCATGTGATCGTGAGGGTAATCAAGTGGGTAATCAAGTGATACCCTTAAAACCATTCTGTACCCATACAACCGATCTGTTTTTCACTTTTGGTGTAGTATTCAATAAATTACATGAGATATTCAGGACTTTATTATAAAGTAGGCTTTGTGTTACATGAATTTGCCCAACTTTAGGCTAATGTAAGTGTTCTGGGTGTGTTTAAGGTAGACCAAACTAAGCTATGATGTTTGGTAGGTAATGTATATTAAATGCATTTTTGACTTAGGATGTTTTCAACTTGTAATGGGTTTACTGGAGCATAACACCATCGTAAGTTGAAGAAAATCTGTACTTTCCCCATTTCTTCATTACTTATGCTTTTATGTCAATACTCATTATTTAGTATATCAGTTATAAGAGGCAATACTATGTTTATCCTAATTCTTCATTGCAACTTACTGACCATTTGTGTTCAACTCTAAATAACAATTCTTCTCCCTCTGAGGTTTATATTATCTGATACAATGTCAATGTACTGGTCATTCTTAATTGAGGACATTTATATTCGTCATTATCTAGCCAGCATACTATATTCAAGAATATTTTACATTCTATTCTTCAATAATTTCCATCCAATATCTGGATAAATCAATCTTCATTTCAATTAATCTCTTCATGCAAATTGGTATAATGGACTAACACATTTTTCTTCCTGAAACCCTTGCTTCTTTTGTTTCCAAAGATACCATTCTCTTCTGATTATCTAGGCTCTAACCATCTACCTTAGTCCTCTTTCCTAGGTGTAGTCCTCTGTCTGCCCCCCAAATTCTGGTGTTTCCCAATACTACTTCTTGTCTCTGTTGTTTTCTCTTTTCGTCTGGCATACTCTTTACAAGTAATGTCATTCACAGCCCCAACTTCTGTTGGTTTTAAGTCTAGTTCTTTCTTCTGGATCTCTCCCTAAGTTTCAGAAGTATGTATACCAAACCAAGCACCACCACTACCACAAAGGGAAAAATGACACAGAACCTATTCACTAGAGGCCTTGGATTGAATTGACATTTTGATCTTAAAACATCAAAACTGAAATCCTTAAACTTAACCTGTTTTTGACTTAATCCAGAGAACTCACCATCTCTCACCCAAGTTATTTTGAAAAATTATCATAATGTCTTCAGTCTTTTACTCCATCAGTCTATCTATTCAAAACTAAGGAGATTTTTTGGGTGCCTGGGTTGCTCTGTGGGTTAAAGCCTCTGCCTTAGGCTCAGGTCATGATCTCACATCGGGCTCTCTGCTCAGCAGGGAGCCTGCTTCTTCCTCTCTCTCTGCCTACTTGTGATCTCTCTCTCTGTGTGTCAAATAAATAAATAAAATATTTTTTAAAAAACTAAGGATATTTTTATAAAATAAAAATTTGATCATGTTATTGTTTCTGGTAGGGTAACATTCATACTAGTTGTTGGTCTGTCATACACTAGTCTCAATAATCTGGCCCAGCCATCTCTCCACCTTATATCCTACCCTTGAAACCACAGGTATTTGTTTCAAACTTTCATACATAAATGTAGCTCCTTCCTGGGCTACGAGGTTTGGGGTTTCTCCCCTGGTCCAGCCAAGGGAAAAAGGTGGGGTCGAGCAGGATGATGAGTGTCAGCGGCCAAAAACACACTCGAGCCAGGAGGTCTGTCGAAGCAGGATCTCTTGCTGTTTGCCAGCTTTCCTGCTTTCTCCTCTAAGGCTCTCTTGCTGCTTCCTCACAGGCCCTCTGCCTTTATCTCTCTGTCTCTCAGTCTCAGTCGGCTCTCAGTCTCTCTCTGTCTCATGGCTTTTTTCTCTCTTGACTGTCAAGGGTCCCAGTCTTTTATTATTCCCAAGTGAGGAAGTTGGGTGGTGCAGTTAAATCTTTAACTGCTTTTGCACCCACCCTAGAGACAGGATTAGTATTGTTACTGCAAGGTACAGAGTGATTGCTTAAACTCACAGAAGTTGAGACCATTGAGGCAGAGGGATCAAAAAATACAGATAAGAGATAACAGAGATATGATTACCGATATGATTACCGGGAGGAGGGTTAAATGGAACTATGTCTTGAATAAGCACACCAAGGACATATTGCCCTGACCCACAGGGTAAGTGGCTTTTTGGATTCTAGGTGGGGAAAATTCACATTCACAGGTACCTCCACCAGAATTTCTGGTGGCTTGGGCATGGAGGGAAGGGCGGATCATGCACCGTCCCCGACACATAAATATTCTATATTCCTGCTTCCTGGAAAACTTTCTTCACATCTTTTTCACTTCTTGACTCACAAGGAAAATCTGTATCTTCTATTACTCTTAAGGCTTCCAAAATTATTTGGTGACTCCCCTTGCATATTTCCTGTGTCCCAGTTGCTGCTGTGTTCCTGTGCCCATCTCAATCTCATGTTCTGTGATTCTTTAAGGAATTTTGTTATTAACCTATTTATCTCAGCCTATTAGATTCTAACCTTCTCAAGTTAGAAATTAGTCTTACTTTATCCAAACGTATAATTATGTGGAGGGATGAATGAATGAATGCTTCAACTATGGGCCTCTGGAAAGAAACTTGTTATTTTTCTGTTTGCTAATGATGTGATACAATGTGTAGCTTCATGTTGCAGTTGTTCTCTGACTGTTGCATCTAAGTACAGACAAACTCAAGAGGATAGTCATTCAGGCAGAACTGGAAAAAAACCCAATTCCATAATACACAGCATAAATAGAGAAACCCTGTTTTTCCTTAAGTGGTTTTTTTTTTTAAATAACTAGTCAATCAATAATTCAATCAATAAACAGTTGTCTAGTTGTCTAATATGAACATACAGACATATTGGATATAATTTATATTCTCAAATGTATCATCTAGTCATCTGAATTAAGGCATTCACTAGAAATCAGATTCTAATATTATATATAAAATAATAAAAATTGTAGTAAGAACTAACATTTTTTGATTTCTCTCAGTGTTCCAATTGCTGTGTTAAGTGTTCTCACACATGACATACAATTTTTGCAACAAAGTAGTAACAAATTATTTCTGTTTTATTAGTGAGTAAATTATTAGATGTTAGTTTAGACTGGCTCAAGGACAGTAATGGTCCAGGGTAATTCAAATCAGGTGATCTGTTTCATGAGCTTTCTGTAGCTCAATAGCAGCTCTGTTTAAGGGTACAAATTAAGAAGTAAGACAACTGTTACTGTGAAACACTAAAGTAGGCTTAAAAACATAATAAAAAACTCTTGCAGTATATAAAACTTTACGGAAATCTTAAATGTTGGGAAGGTTTCCTGTGCACTATGAGAAGGGATAAAACACACTAGATGAGAAAGAGACATGAAGAAGTCTGAGTTAAGAATAGAGGATATTGTTGCAAGGGCCAGAGAAACCTGTGATTTATAACAGATTATTTTTTGTAGCGTTTTTTTTTTTAAGATTTTATTTATTCATTTGACAGATACAAAGAGAGAGTGAGCAAGCACAAGCAACGGGGAGCAGCAGGGGGAGAGGGAGAAGCAGGCTCCCCTCTGAGCACAGAGCCAAGGGTGGGACTTGATCCCAGAACCCTGGGATCATGACCTGAGCTGAAGGCAGACATTTAATTGAGTGAGCCCCCCAGGCATGCCAGATTTTTTTTTTTTTTTTGAGTAGGAGAAATAATGGTGGATTGTGGGTTCTGAATGCTAGGTTGAGGGCAGTAAGTGAGATCTTTGGATACCTCTGAGCTTGTTCTTTTTATTTTGGAATACTAGAAGGAATTACCTGAGGGTTACTTGATATGGTTAAATTTGAATGAAGAACATTATAGAGATGACAAGGACACCAGTTGGGGTCTTTGTAATCTTTGAGTATGATGATGAATTTCTT
This sequence comes from Spilogale gracilis, assembly GCA_004023965.1. Classification (NCBI taxonomy): domain Eukaryota; kingdom Metazoa; phylum Chordata; class Mammalia; order Carnivora; family Mephitidae; genus Spilogale; species Spilogale gracilis. Next base: position 18,984 of record PITA01001843.1, on the reverse strand, counting down.
AACCTAGAATAGCAGTGGATAACAAGGAGAAATAGTATGATTTTTACTGTGTGTTTTCCTAAATGGAAATATTTTTACTTTAGGAGATGCAATTTATGTATCATAAAAATTCAGCCATTTCAAGGATACAATTAAATGATTTTTATTAAATATCATGAGTTGTACAACCACCAACATCATTTGGTTTTAGGCGGTGCCTGGGTGGCTCAGTCAATTAAGCAGATATCTGCCTTTGGCCCAGGTCATGATTTCAGGGTCCTGGGATTGAGCTCCACATCAGGCTCCCCATTCAGTGGGGAGTCCCCTTCACCTTCTCCCTCTGCCTGCTGCTCTGCCTGTTTGTACTCTTTCTCTCTCTGTGTCAAATAAATAAAATCTCTAAAAAAAAAATTGGTTTTAGGAATTATCAGCACCCCAGTAAGATAACTTATGCTCCATTTACAATTAATCTTCATTTGCACTCTTAGTCTTAGACAACCACTAATCAGTCTACTTTCTCTCTCCATAGATTTGCCTGTTCTAGACTTTTCATATAAATGGAAACCATGTTAAATGAAAGAAGACAGACACAAAAGACCACATGGTCTTTTATAATATGATCAGTAGTTTCATTCTTTTTTTATTAATGAATAGTAGTATTCCCTTGCTGGATGTACCATATTTTGATTATCAGTTTATGAGGTGATGGACATTTGAGGTGTTTCCAATATTGGACTATTATTAATATGCTATGAAAATTCACATGCAGATCTTTCTGTGAATATGTTTACATTTCCTGTGGGAGAGTCACATGAGTAGAATTGTTGGACTTATGCTGAGTTTATATATAACTTCTAAATTTTGCCTTTGCAATTTTTAAAGTCACAAAATCAAAACTGTGAAACACAGAATTACCACATGGCCTAGCAGTTCCACTCCTATGTATATAACCCCCAAATTGGAAACAGATGCTCAGAGAAAAACCTTTGTGACTATTTAAGCAGCACTATTCACAATAGCCAAAATGTGGAAACATCCCAATCTCTGTCAACTAATGAATAGATTGAAAAAAATGTAGAATAGAATACTATTCAGCCATAAAGTAGTGAAATTTTGATATATGCTACAACATGGAAGGACACTGAAAATATGCTAAAGAAAGAAAATGGGCACAGAATAGGCAAATTCATAGAAACAGAAAGCAGATTAGAGGTTGTCAGGGGCTGAAAGGAGAGGAGAAAGGGAATTCATTGCTTGATGGGTTTGGTGTTTATTTGGGGGGGGGCTTCTATAATCACATAGCGGTGATGGTTGCACAACACTGTGAATGTACTTAGTGTTACTGATTCACATACTTTAAAATGGTTAAAACAGTAAATGTTAAGAATATTTTACCACAATAAAAAGGATGAAAGCTTTATATGATCCACAAACTAAAAATTGTTGAATCCACATGAACAGAGTTGATTTGCTTTGGTATACTGTTCTTGGAGAGTCAGGATGCCAAGGGAAATTTTTCTTTCTTAGAACCAATTACACATCAGCATCATCATCACACTTCACTTATTCAGTGTCTACTATGTCCACACATTGTTCTCAGGGCTCTATAGACATTATCTCTCATTTTCATAGCATTGCAAACAAGAAGGCATTCATTATCCCTAATTTTCAAGATTAGGAAATAGAAGCTCTAAGAGGTTAATATTTCCACAGTCACAGAGTTAGCAAATGTTTGAAGTGTGAATCAAGAGATGTCCTCTTTTATTCTAAAAGGCTTTGGATTTTATACTATATTTTGTTCTTTTAAAATTGCTTGAGCATGTATTAGCTGGAAGGCATCATGTACAAAAAAATAGTAAAACAAAGCATTATTATTGAAGAAGGCAAAAGAAGCTGGAAAGGGACTCTATTATTGGAAACCTCAGTGTTTTAGGAAATTCACATTGTGTTTAATGCTAGTGGACCCCTGGGTAAACTGGAACAATGACCATAATTTATCCCACATTGTAGCATGACAGTTCCTAGCTCAATATATGCTTACTATAAGCTGATTTCAAATATTCTGGCTTACTTCCAAGCAGAACACAGAGCTTATAATTTCAATTACATGGCATTTCAAGCAGAACCATGTCCTAATATTGGGCTGAGGGATTAGAGTTGACTGCCAGGACAGCAACACAGTTTAGGAAAGAATTATTATTTTCAGATCATTTTGAGGACCAAGGCAACCAGCTTGCCCTTATATTGGAAAACATCACAAAGGCTAAAGGGCTTAATACTTGGTGAGCCTTAATAGAAAAAGGAGGTTATGTGAAATTGTTGTACAACAGGATCTCAATGGAAAGCTAAAAGTCCCACACTCCACATTTTATTGAGGAGTTAGAAGCTTGAATTAAAATCAGCCTTATAAACTGTGGGTTAGGATTTATTTGACATTAAGATTTAACCATTAGTTATTAGAAAAACCTGAAATTACTTTGAGAAATATTTGGTTATACTAAACTTGAATAGATAAAATATAGGGATAAGAAGAGAAATATGAATTATTTTATCATGAAATTGCTTCCTGAAATTAGTAAAATATATAGCATTGAAGTCTTAAAAATATAAAATATTACTATCTGTGAATTAAAAAATAAATTATATTGCAAATAATTTGTCAAAATCTCTTGTCTAAATTTAAATATATACCCATATTCCATGAACTTCCTTCAAATCATGAGGGGAAAAGGTTAAGATTCCTTATGTTTTAGTTTAATTACAGTCCCAGCTTCATTGGCTCAACATGTATGGAGAATCCTAAGAATAATTCCATTTTCAAACATCAATGTTGAGGCTTTCCAATCTTACCTCAACTTTTCCGGTTAAAGGAAACTAAGACCTCAGGATGAAAAGCATACCTCTGTTAAACTTGTTGGAGAGCTCTTTATTATTTAGTGATCAAAATTTGATCCATTTGACCTCCTACAGATGGTTTGAATTGATGCCCCATTAAATTCAATTTCCCTCCCTTTGAATTCTATGAAAGAACAATTCCTTGAATCCTTTCTATTTCTTTGGCAAGGATTATAACTGTAAGTTCATCCCTTATCACCCAGGACATACTCTTCCTTTGACCAGTCTGTTAGCATTTTGAGCAGTGCGCTGGAGCTGGTGCGCAGTGGTTTCCCAACTCTGTGCTCAGTGACATCTCATTGGTCCCCCCTGACATCAGTGTTCTGTGACTGTTTACATCACAGAAATCAGCAAATGCTGCATCATGCGACTTAGTTTTTCCCCTGTAGAACTGGTTGCTAAACTTTGACTTCCATATCATAGATGTGAAGAATCCAGGTGAAAATGCAAATGAGTGAAACAAGTCAGTCAAAAAAAAGACAAATATCATGTGAGTTCACTCATATGTGGAATTTAAGAAATAAGACAAATGAACAAAGAAGAAAAGAAACAAATAAAAGACAGACTCTTAAATACAGAGAACACACTGTGGGTAGTCAGAGGGGAGGTGGGTGGGGGGATGAGTGACATAAAGGGAATTAAGAGTACACTTATCTTGATGAGCACTGAGTAATGCATAGAATTGTTGAATCACCACATTGTACATCCGAAACTAATGTAACACTGCATGTTAATTATACTTGAATAAATACAAACAAGTTAACAAGTTAATAAAAATAAAGCTTGAGAACACACACAGGCAAAAAGAATCCAAGTGAGAAACATGGAGAAGGATGCTGTAAAAACTGACAGGTCACGGCTCTGGGGTATCACTGACAAACTTGATTTTGGGTACACAGCTGGGGCTCCAGAGCTTATAGGGACTTATCCTTATACAGACTGCCACAGGATTGTGTTTATAATTATGACTAGGATTTTCAGATTTAAAAGTAGGAACATTTTCTCCCATTCTTACATAGAATAATGGTGCAATGCTGTACTCTATGGATCAAAGACAGGGTGGCGGAGTTAGAAAATGTTTCTTAATTTTAACATTATGTGGTATATTTATACCAGCATTTCTCTTTAGTTAGGTCTTAAATTTTAGTGGGTTTTTTTTTTTTATGTTTTTGTTTTTTGAACATCAGGAAGTCCCCATAAATTTGTAGGTAGTTCTTTTTGAGAATAGCATGGATCCAATTTCCTCCCAATCTACCAGAGAATGTTGATGTTTTAAAATGATAGTATATTGTGAAGTTCTCTATCGCTGCACATTATTTTGTTCTTGAGGTAATACTTAAAGAAAATGACAAATAGCATATTTTATGGCATATAGCTCTGGGGTATTGAAAACATATAATCTTAGAGCAAATTATTACTATTTTGTAAAAAAAAATGAACACCTAGGATCATATAGATGTTTGTGAACACCAAGTATAAAATTTAATATACACTATTAGAGCATGTATTCTTTTTTGTTAACCAACTGAGATTTATTTATTAAGATATTAATATGGCCCCTTCCACCACACGCATTGCATAAAGCCTCATAGAAGAAAAGTGGAAAGTGAAATAGTTTTAGCCCTAAAGATATTTTAGTTCTCTTATGAAGATTATCTAAATGCACCAAGATGAAAACCATTAAGTAAATTGTATGATCCAGACTGTATACATATTGTCAGTTTAGAGACAAGAAAACTTTCTGCAAGTTGCAAGAGTTAGATAAGTTTTTAACAGAGATTTGAATTTGATCTTCATACCACATAAGTCATTTTTGATTACCTGTTTTACTATTTGACATAGTATCTCTTTCTATTGCTGCAAGTAAAGGTGTAAAAAAGATAGAAAACTAGAAGACTCAGTTTCTATGACCCTCTAGAAATTTGAGCATGTAGTTTACATATGACTCAATAGACCTTGTCCTACAAATTATATTCTCAAAAAAATTTTTTTAGAAATATGGTTTGTAATATAATAGAGAGGATTCTGGTGTATGAATAACTTGCTCCAAATTTTTAAAATTAACTAGTAACTGACGTGGCATACATGGCTCCTACATGGTATTTCTTGGTGTGTGTTCTGTTGCTGGTAAGGGACAGTCATCGTCAGTGGTACCAGCACTTTCTGTGGCTGCTGGAGGGGTCAAGTCATGTTGTGGTCAGGAGCAAGGAGGTTCTGAGAAGGAGCCTCCCACATTCTGTGCAAGTTCCTGTTTCTGTGGTTTTCTAGTATTTGGTTACTATGTTCTTTCAAACAATTATGTGCATGTATTAAGTTAAAAAAAAATCACTTAAAAAAATGCCAGGAGTGATTTCATTAACCAAATGGATTAAAAAAATATAGCATTACATATTAGAGAAAAAAAACAAACTAATAAAGCATACTATAAACTAATAATGCGTACTGTTGACCTTAGAAATGGAAAAGTATATCCTGAAAGTATATCCTGGAAGTGCTACTTTTACATTTTTTTCCTAAAGCTCTGTTAAATTGCTACCTTAGTTCAAAGTGGGGAAAAGAAGCCAAAGGCTGCTATCTGGAGTTAAGTTGACAAGTAGTTCTTTCATGATTACTTTTTATTAGGGTGTTAAATTTGTTTTTTCTTTTTTCTTTTCTTTTCTTTTCTATTCTATTCTATTCTTTTCTTTTCCTTTCTGTTCTGTTCTGTTCTTTTTAAATTCCTTTTCAATGTAAACAGGGCTTTTAAGACTCTGGGAAGGAATGTTAAACAGCAGGTAAAGGGTGCAACCTTGAGGCCAAAGAACAGGTTAAGTAAATTTAACCTATCCAATTCACACAGGAAGGTGAATAGATCTAGAGCCTGGAGAAGAATACCTAAGTCTCTCCTGGTCACAGTGAATTAATGTCTGAGTTAACTGAAGCTATACTATTTGCATGGAGAACTTCTGGGATTTTTAAGAAAACAGAAATGCGAAGACAACTCCAGTAGTCTCTACCTTTGAAACTTTTAAGGGGATATGAACGTCATAGTCTATCAATCATAGTAAAAAGTACACTTAGAAATGTTTACATAAAATGTCTACCTTTACTTAAAAACCAAGGTAAGGCAGATTTCTCAGAGCAAACACTATGTATCTATGTAATTTGGCTAGCTATAGACTAGACACATTAAATGTTTTTTTTTAAAGATCGTATTTATTTATCTGACAGAGAGAGATACAGGGAGAGAGGAAACACAAACAGGGGGAGTGAGAGAGGGAAAAGCAGGCTTCATGCCAAGCAGGGAGCCCGATGTGGAGCTGGATCCCAGGACCCCAGGACTATGACCCGAGCTGAAGGCAGACGCCTAACCCCTGAGCCACCTAGGTGCCCGCACATTAAAATTTGTTTAATGGTTACTTAAACTTTAGCCAATAAACAGTACATTAATATAGTTTTCTGTATTTAGAAACTTCTTGGAAATATTTAACCTTTTAGGAAATTCCTCAACCTACAAAAACTAAAAATTCTGTAGCACAAGTGAAATACATTTCAGCGTTTTTTATTCTGATAAAGTAATATGTGCTCCGGTATTATATATTATCACATTATTTTGAATGTCTTCTTCCCAGCTTGCAGTAAGTATTTCTCACTGGGCAGGTATGAGAAATATTCCTAGAAGATAACAGGATCACTCAAGGTCATTGGCTTCAAAATAGAGCCCAAGTTCAGCTCTGGAAGAACTGTCAGGATCTCACTTTCAAGGAAAAGGTTTTATCTCAGATTAATGAGGTCTCCTGTTGAGAGCCTTCCTGACAGGAAAACAACTGACTCTTCTGTAACCCCCTCTGGACTCATGACAGAAGGAACAGGTGTAATGGCCATGTCAGTAATAACAGTAATAGAATAATAATAATTCAGCCTCAAGAGCTGCCTTTATATTGAAAATGTATTATTTGCTAGTGACTGTGCTGTCTTCCCAGATACTATCATAAAATCTTCATATGCGATGGGCATTGTTATACCAGTTTCACAGCTGTTGAAAATGCTGTCCAGAGGCTCGACAATCACTCAAGATTTCAAAACTAGGGAACAGCAGAACTAGCTTTGACACAGGTCCTTGTGGTTCCGCAGCTGCTACTTTACTTTTCTGGTGGTTGTACTGCTGTCTCACTCTGATAAGGGAAAAACTGTACTCTAAGATGGCCGACCAAACCAGCAAGGGAATTCCAGTCCCTGTAACAAAGCCCTTCTGAGTTCTTCTTCCCTATCATTTCTCACTGCGCTGAAAGTTCCAAATATGCGGAAATAGAAGAGTATAAATTACCCTCCCTGCTTTTGCTTGGGGTTCAGACCTTTGGAGAACAGTGTCCTCTGAGCAGCCGGTGTTAAATAAACCTCCAATCCTCCAGAGTCTCCGAGTGCCGCTTGGTTCTTCCACCAGGATCCAGTCCAGGTTCTGCAACAGTTCTAGATGGCCAACAGCTGCCCAAGCCCCCTGGGTACCCATGCAGAAATAGAGCCCCGGCTCTGTAAGGAGTAACTGCATGCACATGTGCATTTGTGGCTTAAAACTATGAATATCCCCAGTGTAGACAGTACATGTGAGAGCAACCGGCAGCCTTGTATTTTCCATTAGACACTCTGATGTCCCCTGTGTTGAGCACAGTACCCATCAGGACACAGAGTATGCACCTGCTTGGGGGCATGAGGTAGGTGGGGCGGGGGGACTCTATTTCCCCTCCATTGTGGCCTGCAAGAGATAGAAGTACTCATGCTATACACCACCTATACAAAATTAATTCAATTAGGAACTAATTTATTCTGTTTTGGAAAGCATAATTCTAGCAGATTTCCACCCTACTATTCATGATAAATGTAGAAAATGCAGTTTTTTTTTCTTAAAAAACTATAATGAGGGGCACCTGGGTGGCTCAATCAATGGAGTGTCTACCTTTGGCTCAGGTCATGATCCCAGGGTTCTGGGATTGAGCCCCGCATGGGGTTCCCTGCTGGGTGGGGAACCTGCTTCTCCTTCTCCTCCTCACTTGTACTCTCTGTTGCTATCTCGGTCTCTCTCTCTCAAATAAATAAAATCTTAAAAAAATTATAATGAACACTAATTCCTTCATATCATATCAAATTGATATATTCATATGAATATTCATATCAAAATCCCTAAATATTTGCTAAGCAGGTATGCTAGATGTTATACCAAGGAGAAGGGTGCAGTACTGAGGTGTGGGGAGTGAGGAGGTATGTGGGAGGTGTGAGGAGGTGAGAGGGCAATTTTGCTTCTAAATCAAATCCTTAAGAATGAAGAGAAGTCATCTCTGCTTAATGGAAAGGAACTTTTAAAAAGTAAGAGGACGTAAATAACATCTTAGTCAAGGATCCTTTGCTTTTCTGGTTTTTGTTCATTTTTGCTGTTCATTGATGTGTTAATTGGAAGGATAGTAAGGAATGTTAATCTAAACAGGACAATTGTGGAAATGAATCTGCACACCACAACACTCCAAAAATTCTGTATAAATAAATATCCTGATCAAAATCTTGAATAACTTAAATGGTGCTGATTGATATGATTTTGAACAGGACTAGCTTATTTCACTGAAAATCTGGAGTCTTCACATATGGATATTTCTTCCTATAGATGAAAGAGAATTCTTATTTAGTTAAACCCAGTTGACAGAGCTTAATAAATGATTTACAGATAGGGTGATCAGATGCATATGAAGTATACTATTCACGAATTGAAAAGATTCCTCCTCCCTAACATAAAAAAAGGCATCTTATCCTCACATTAGCAGTTCACCATCAAAACATGACTGTCATAGAGAAAATAAACTTGATTCCATTTTCAAGTCTTGCTGTGCAACTGATGAAAGACAAAATTTTATTAATTATTTTGCATTTTTCTTATAACCAAGATCCTTGAAGGTGACTGTAAAAATGGATGTTAAACCTTGTACTGTTTGTAGGGAAGTTTTGTAATGTCTGTGTCCCTGTACGTTTTCTACTATCAGTCTCTGGAGGCACGGGGCAGGGAGGCTGACTAACCAGCTCACATTAAGAAGTTTGCAAAGTTAAAAATGTTGCCTGCCTTGAACATGATGCTGAATCTATGTAGGATTTTTCCAAAATTTAAACCTAGGCCGTGCCAAATCTTATATGTGTTCTGAGAAGTAAAGATGAGGCACAATGGATAGAACATGGACTGTCAAGTTCTAAAAACCCGAGGTCAAACCTGGCATTAGTTGTTTTTAGCTCTAAGATACTGAGCAAGCAATGTGGTTTCTCTGAACTTGGTATTTTCACTCATAAAAGCAACTGTGTACAACTGCATGAAGGGTGAACTGAGATCATTTGATAAAGTGCAAAAAATGGTAACTGTTGAATGGGTCACAGTTCCTCCACATCATCATTGGTTCTTGGATTGAGGTGAACCCAATGGGGTACGATTCAGTCAGCAGACTCGATGTGCCCTTTAGGTGCCAAGCATCTGACGGCCCTGGGGACACAATGGTGACGAGGCCCCGCCTTTGCCCTCCAGGAGCTTCCAGGCTCTTCGCAGAGATCAGGAAATGCTGTGTACTTCTGCCAACCCAAGATGGGCACCGCTGTAGCATGACGGAGAGTCGGAGGGACAAGGCAGCTTGTTTTCATTTTCTTTTTGCTTTTAAATTCTCTTTTTCATACAAATAATAAAACTGACTTGCCTTTCCAAAAAAATTTGTTTTTCTGTTGGTTCAGAGGTTTTGGGTTGGCCTACCCTTTGTATTATAACAGCAGATTCTCAAGCTAAACTAGTGTCAGGACAGAACACAGGATGACTCCTTCAAGAAGTTGAATTGAAGCCAGACTCCTTGGCTGGGGTTGTCAGGGTGGAACATCCTCTCCTAAAACGAGTGATGCATGAACATGTTTACATTAGTGCTGAGAGATCAGGGAGTGTAGTATCACTATTAAGAACTATCTATCTTTAATTGGGCTTTGCAGAGTCTGTTAACTTTATTCCAAAAGTTAAAGCACCTTGCTCATATGTATTGGGTCTATTGAATTTACACATACATGTAGAAGTAAATAAGTGGTGCTAACTATCAGTGGAAGAGTTATAAGGGATCGTGGCGACTCGCTGTCTGAGTGGGAACCTGGGGCCTTTCAGAACTACACTTCCTTTCACCCAAAGCAGAAATGATGTAGAGCATGCAAATGATTCTTAGACTTATTTTCTTGTATTGTTCTTAGGTTCACTCACTTAAATAGCGTATTGTATTTAATAGGTAGGCTTCCTTACCATAATATGGTCATAATGTTCTTCAAAGGTTGGGATTTGTTCTGAACTCAGCAGTGAAGGCTATTGAACTTAGAGTTACTTTTCCTGTAGCTATTCTTAGCAACATTGGCACAGCTATGACAATAATGATAAAAATTAAAAATAATTATTTTAGCTTTAACTATTTTGTATTTCCAAGAAGAGTGCCAGAGCTTTTGAAGACAGCAATATTTAAACATTTATTTTTTTAATTATGTTATTATATTAGACACCATCCTGTATCTCATTAGTTTTTGATGTCGTGTTCCATGATTCATTGTTTGCCAATAATACCCAGAGCTCCATGCAATCTGTGCCTTCCTTAATACCCATCACCGAGCTCACCCTTCCCCCCAACTCCCTCCTTCTGAAACCCTCAGTTTGCTTCCCAGAGTTCATAGTCTGTCATGGTTTGTCTCCCACTCCATTCCCTCACTTCATTTTTCCCTTCCTTCTTCTAATGTCCTTCATGCTATTCTTTATGTTCCACAAATAAGTGAAACCATATGATAGTTGACTTTCTCTGCTACATGCACACACACACAGTCTATATTTCTTTAAACCGTTCTAATATTTGTATATGCATAACCAAATTCATCTTTTTTTTTACCCATTATATACATATTGATTTTATTTAGGGAGGAAAAAACATTAAATTATCAGTCTAAAGTTAACATCTACTTCATTTGCAAGAGAATACTTCACCTTCATTCAGATGAAAATAACAATGGAGAATCTGGCCTTCCTTTGTGTGGGAAGAGTGAAAAGTTATAGTTTTCTTGTTCTTCCACATAAGTCCCTTTGTTTCAGCAAAGCCCACCTACCCTTCACACCCCCCCCCATGTGGAACTTCAATAACCAATCTGCGAAAGTGAGAGTTCCCCTAAGATTAAATTCTTAAAACACTCCTTGTCTATGAAATTTCTTAAGTGTGGATAAGCACCTTGCTCATATGTATTGGGTCTATTGAATTTACACATACATGTAGAAGTAAATAAGTGGTGCTAACTATCAGTGGAAAATGTAGAGAAACTTAACCTTTGATTTTTCTGAAATTTTTTCGGGTTATTTTGTTACTGTGGTCTGAGGGCTTGTGTCCCTCCCAAATTCATATGTTGAGATCCTCATACCCAAAGTGATAATATTAGGAGCTGAGGCCTTTGGGAGCTGGTACCTTTAGAAGATGACTGGATTTCAACCCATGAGTGGGTTTAATGCTCTTATAAAAGACACCCAAGAGCTCCTTTCACCATGCAAAGATACAATTACAAGTCTGCAACCCAAAAGAAGGTCCTCACCTGGCCATGCAGGCCCCCTTGGACTTCTAGCCTCCAGAACTATTAGAAATAAATATTGGTTGCTTATAAGCCCCTCAGTTTTTGGTATTTTGTTATAGTAGCCCAAATGAACTAAAATGCTCAGAAATGCACATTTGTTTTAAGTCAGCTGAATTCTTACATAAGATTTTGAGAAGATTGACAGATAAAACTATTCTTAGAGAATGATTTAGTATAGCATGAAACAATATGCTATCCTCACCTCTGGGCTTAGTGCATCTGTTCTTTCAACAAACATCCTTTGACCATCTTCTACTGCAAGGTATTCTGCAAGGTACTGGGCATCTGGAAATGAAAGGTATACTTCTTGGCATTAAAGAGATGATGGTATAATGGGAAAGGCAATTGAATGAACAGACTTTGTGAAAGCACAGAAATGCTCTGGTATGTGTTCACAGCATGCACATGGGAGGGGGAGCCATTTAATGGAGCCCACAGAGTGAAGAGTGTTCAAAGACAGTTTCCAGGAGAAAGTGACCTCTGGGTTGATAGCTAAGTGAATTCTTGGGGAGGTTCACTACCACAGAGGGAGAGAAAAGTCTGCCTGGGAGCCCACATGCAGTTAAGCACAGCTAGAGAATTAGATGGCAGAAGGGCAGTTGGTCAGCCATGGTGTTGGAGTGTGGGCTCATAATCAAAGTGGGAATGATTTATTGAGAGCTTAGCACCAATACGTTATGGATATTATTCCTAGTCTTTCACCTGAACTCATTCTTACTCTTTTTATTCTCTCTTCACAACTGAAAAAAAAAGAGACTTGCAGAGTCTAAGGGACTTGATCCAAAGGTTATATGCCGAATGAATGATACACACACACACACACACACACATACACACACACACACACACAAAGATTCAGATCCAATATTGTCTCCAAAGCCAATACTCTTTCTACTGATTTGGGTGCTTAGCTTCCCAAGTGTATTGAATGTCATGTTTATATCCTGAAAGCCTTGAGGAGACACTTAATGATTCTAACATTTGCCCTTACTTCCTACTCCTGGCAGAAATGAAATAGTTTATCTGGGCGTGGAGTTTTTGCAATATTACATCATGAATTCTTATAAGAACCTAACACAAGCTTTGAGGATTCACAGTAAGATTTTTTTTTCTTTAAGTTACTTTACATGTACTTGAATGGGTTCGTTGTCCAGAATAAGAATTTACATTTAGTTTTATTGTAAATAATTTGTTGGGCTAACCCCAGACTAGCAAAACTAAGAAGTAGAAAATTATAGATAGCAGAAGTGACAGAGAACTGGATTAAAGGTCCAGGGGCTCAATTCAACTTCAGTCACAGTCTAAACATTCACTTTGACTAATGCAATTGATTTCCTTCTCTGTTTTCTGGAAAGATCATAAACTTCTAGACCATAAGATTCAAAACCTGGCTCTACTTTGGAATTTTCTTAGTCTGTTTCTTTGTTTGTAAAATAGAGATAATTATTTGACAGAATATTATGAGGATTGAGCATGGAGCCACATGTGTATTCTATAGTAGCTACTAGATAAAGGCCATTTTCCATTCCTTTCTTCAGATAACACAGTCAAAACAAGGCTAATTATTGAAGGTTTTTCTACCTCATTGTCCTGAATTAAATGCAACAGGGTTCTAATTGTGGGAAATAAAAGCCAGTCTGATTCTATCCCCTTGCTGTCAATATGCCTCAGTGTAGATGCCCAGCTTGCAAACTTTAGAAAGAGATCAAGTTTCCTAAGAGAAGGATATAGAATGAAATCTCAGTGTTAAGACTGTAAGGCAACTTCTTCCTCCATGAAGAACTCGTGCTGTAGCTCACTCTCTCATGTTGTTCCCAAGATTTCAGGCAACAGTCTTTTCCAAAACTTCTTGCTTCCTCACATTTTGCTGCTCCACAACAACGCCTCCTCATTTTGAGGGAAAAATCTGCTTCCATGAAACATTCATCTATATGCTCTAAGTTTACTCTCTGAAACAAGAAAGAACTCCACTTTCTTCTCCATCTTTTAAATCTTCCATTAGTTAACTATCTCACTCTTTCTTTACCTCTTCTGTCCTTATGATGAAAAATGAACAACTATTTCAAACATTCCTTATGTGACAGTCTTTCCAGACTTTTCTCCACTTTAATCATCTCTCCTTGCCACTTACTAAGCCAAAGCACAGTCCTCTAACCAATTCAGCCATGGACAATCCAAATATTAACAATCCGAGGGAGTAGACTGTGCGCCTGCTATTGAAATAGCTTTTTAGTCATTCCATTACATTGCTATACACGCTAACGTAGTTACCTAAAGGTTCCCTCCATTTTTATGTGAACTGCTATCTGGCTATGTTTTTATAATTCTATATGTGATCTTTTAAATAGCATAGCAGAGTACTTTATTATTAGTTTCACTGGGTTAGTTTCAGCTTCTTGAAAAACTTGAAAATGTGTTGTTGTGTATTGCTTTATCTCACCTGCCATTGAAGCTTTTCTCCTGCACAAAACTGGCCAACATTTGTCTCCCTCACCTTGGTTGGGGTATTTGTTGCATGATTGTATGTGGTGGTCAGCCCTGAGGCTGGTGCTCAGCCAAATGAGATGAAAGCCTCTCAATATTCTAAGGCAAAACTCTGTGTGACAAGTGCTTTGATTAGCTATATTTATGTTATCTCTGGGCTTCAAAGGGCATTCGGGAGGAATAAAGAGAACTGTGATTTGTGATCTTTAAAAATACTGAGGCTGCCTTCTCATGACTTAGCTTTATTAAACTGGTATGTTTAATTAACTGGCAGTGACCATAAGATGAGTTAGATTTAACTTCTAACTTTAGTATTGCTCTGGATATGAGACAGGGCTAAGTAGTTTGGCTCTGAAGTGCATTGTCAGAAAGCTCCCAGGATTTCAGGTTTATCTCAATTACCCTTGAGAGTATGTAAAATTAGGCTACACATGTTATAAGAATTATTTTTTTCTCTTGAAATTTCTGGCTTTTAGATTCCCAGACCTGGCAGCAAATCTTTTTGGCTTCTCTGCTTCTGATCCTAGCTGTTTTCACAAAATGCAAACACATGCAAAAACATTGTAGTAAACCCCAATATTCAGTCATGTTCAGTAAGACTTCAAAAGATGTCTGCTTTGAACTTGGTTCTAAAGATGGGCATACCTTCATGAGAATGGAAGACATCTCCTTACTCTCTGTGATGTGGTTTGGCCCTATTCAGGGCCCCAAAGTAAGCTTTGTTCTGAAAGGCACATTAAATTTACTTTTTGAACTAAGAATTAATAGCAATTTCTTCTCATAGAACATCTTGGGGCTCTACTTCTCAAAGAGGCAAGGGTTTTAGACCATAGAGAAAAAACAGTACCATATCAAACAGACTTGGAGTATCATCATGAGCTCTACATTCTATGCCCTGCTTTAGATTTAATCAAACATTCAAATTGTGGCTCCCAAGGTTGTTGGGTGTTGGGTGATCCACATAAACTCTGGTATCACTTCACAGTTCACAGAAATGTGAAACAAGGCTGAAGAGGTGTGATATACCTTGTAGTTAGCAGAATCGGATTGCAAGGGTACCTTCTGTAAACTGGTCCTTCCACATCCTTTTCCACTTTGTTTCCTTTCTAAGTTTTACCCAGCTTGGTAATCACACTGCAAAACATTCTGCCTATCCAGAGAGATCTGTGCCTTAAATCTTTCCTCAGGCCATTTTAGTTGGTGAGACTGAAGGTCTCTTTTTTTGATGGGGCAATTTCATTGGATATCAGTCATTTATTGTTATTTTTATATTCTATCTTTATTTTTGTTCATCTATGTTTTAAAGTCCTTGTCCAATTAAAAAAACATTTTTAAAATATCTTTCTCTAATTCATATTTGAACCATATTTTCTGTGGAGCCTAAATAGATCTAAAATATGATCTTTCTCCCTATCTCTTGCTACTAGAATCTCCATGATTCTGTCATTTCTGAAATTTTCAAAACTTTTACTGTCTTCATCTTCCTATGTTTCTAACCACACTTTCTAACTTTTGATAATTTGGTACCTTAAGTTAAAAATGTATGCCTTCTCTGATAGTCCTCATTCATTCAATAAATACTTTGGAGTGACTCTCAGATGCCAAGCCCTGCATTAAGGGCTATAGACAGTAGAGAGATGGAAGTGCTTCCTGTCAGAGAGCATCCATGATATCCTTAGTCTAGCCCCAGGCTGTGCCCTCTGCGTGGGATCAAGGGAACATATCTTCCTGGAGCCTGACCATGTGCTAAGTATAGGATCTTGGAATCTTATGCCCAAATAATCTGAAGACTTCTTCCTGAACGTGCACAGCCTCTTTCTTTTGTCCATTCCTCCCCAGTTTCCAGGCCTGAGGTGTGAACAAGCAATGGCTATTTGGGAGGGTGTAGATGAGCTTGGAGGTACAAGCACGGATATCCCCACATATGCTCACTGTACCTGATGGGGAAAGAGAGGGAAAGAGAGGCAAGAATATGGCATGAGGGTCAGCGCTATCTTCCTGTTGTCCCTTTTCTGCCAACTTAATGGTGCAGAACTTGAAGGAATATAAGAATTCTGAATTTGAAGATAACCTGCCAAGTCCATCTGAAAGTCAGAATATATTTTATTTCATAACTTGTTGGCAATGAGGACCTCTGCTTGACTTCTTCCCTCGGGCTCATAAATGTTAAAGGTGTGTCTATGGAGCTGACAATGTAGTAGACAGGCTAAGGTAGTTAGTGTGGTAGATTCTCTAATTTTAGAGAATCATGGGAACACATGGGAAGAGCAACACAAATGTGTGAGTCAGGGAAGTACTCTTGGAATGAGGAGCATTGAACTTAGTCATGCCAAGAGTAGGATCTTGCTAGGTGACATCAGGAAGAAGGCATGGAATGCACAAAGGAATGGCTTGAGGAGGGAAGGAGGGACAGAAAGAAGAGCAGAGAGACAAAGAGACAGAGGTGCTGACTGTACGGGGACCTGGAGTTTTCTCAGTATGACCAGACTATTTGGGAATGGTCTTGAGTTGAAGGAGAGATGGTCAGGAACAAAGTCCTATTAAGAATGCTGTCTCACTCCATTTTCTCAACAATTTCTCTTCACTTGTGTCATTTGCTTTTTTCTACTTCTGATGTCCAGTCTTGTAAAAGTCCTCTTTCTCTCACCATCAGTCAACCTTAACTTACTGCTGAAAATTTATTTGTACATAAGGTCATTTGATAATTACCTCTCATTGAAAGTGTAAGAACTTGTAATGAAAGTGACACTAAAATAAGACTAGATAAATGAAATATTAGCATCTGATTTCCCCACAGTCTGGTCCCCTTTCCAGCTATATCCTTGAAGAATTATGTATATCTTTAATTTTCTTACCTTGCGTAGTATCAGGTTGATTTTCTCTGTCTTTCATTCACTGAGAACCTCCTAATACTAGTACTAATACTTATTATCTTGATTAATAATGATAACAACCAGGCTTTCAATCTTACCTTCTATGCTTTATCAACATTATTTTATGCAATCCTCATGGTAACCCATGAGATACACATGATGTTATCACCATTTACTGAAAAAGAAACTGAGAACCAAGGAAGTTATGTAATTTGCCCAATGCACATAGGTATATTTGGCAGAACTGGGGTGTGAGCCCATAGTTATCTTGCCTCTCTAGGACATCAGTTTTTTGCAAACTTCTGATAGTACATCAAATCAAGGCCAAGTCTTAGTTCAGTGACCAACTCATATTAAACAGAAGAAATGCTGCACATAAACACAGGTGTCAAGTTCAGACATAATAGCAGGAATTGTCTTTTCAAATTATCCTAGAGAATTTAGGCAAAACTTCAGAGTCAGTAATTGGGATACTTTGAATAAACACCACTGCTATATTCCCCTCTAAGTCACTTCTCTTATTTATTTGGAGGTCACCTCTTGGAAAATTGATTATGCTCCAACATATTTCCTCCAAGCAAGTCACAACTCTCCTAGTGACACTGTTTATGACATCAGCTTCCAAGTTTGTGACAATTTAGATAATCTTACTTCATACATTTTATTTATTTGGCTTGAGACTTAATTCTACAGATTGCATTCTCCTTGGACCACTTAAGGAATCAATTAAAACATAAAAAATTCAACCTCCTTTAAATAAATGTTTTAAGGATTAAAAATACACTTTTAATCCAGTACTTCTGCACTGTATTGCCTACATTTATTTACATTTACAAGTCAGTGACAAAGAGTTTTTTTGCTAAGTTTAAACTATTCCATAGCCCTATGATGTCTATTAAATAGTGCAAGGGTATCTGAAATATGAAACGGGTCTTTTTGCTGTTGAATTAAAAAATTGGAGATAATGTTGGAGGAAACACAAAATTATTTGATTTTGTGTTTGAAGAAATATGTTTCTTACAATGTAGAGAAATGCCTAGTATTGTTACTTACCTAAAAAAATCAATCATATTTTTTTTTTAATTAAGGAAACGTGGACTGAGAACAGGAGAGACATAAGTCTTGGCATTCTATGAGCACTGGGTGTCAGTTTTCCTACCTGCTCCCATTTGAGCCACAGTTCAGGAAGTTGGCCACCTTAGCCATTTAGCCATTTTGCAAAGACACAAGTTAATTTAATTTTAGAAGAATACATTGTATGTTTTGTTTAACTTAAGAAGATGACATTCATATTTCACCAACCTTAGAGAATTTATACAGGTACTTTACAGATTCCAAAGTGACATCTATTGATTTTTTTAAGAGCTTAATGGAAGAGAATTTAAAGGCATAATTATTTCAAATGGTAAAAATAAAAATTGCCAACTGATTTTTATGAGGTCAGTGTTATAATTAGATTAGCTTAAGATTGAATCAGAACAATAAGAGTGTTCTTTAACTACTTGTCTAGATATATAATCAATAATTATTTCATTACACACACCAAGAGATTTAGAACAATGAGAGATTTGATATGTCACCGTGGAGATGTAGCCAACAGTAAATAGAGCATTAAAACATTTCACTCTAATTTTTAAAGAGTTTCCCCTGGACCTTACAATTATGCCTGTAACTTTATAGTTTAATATTAGAAATGGCTACTCTTTCATTTTAAATAGCTTTTTGTTTCAAAATAAAATGCACATATACAGTATCACCCAAATCAAACATATGGCTTCATGGCTTATTATGGTGACAACACCACCCATGTTAAGAAATAGAATTTTGCTAGACAACTGAGAAGTCATTCTACTGTGCCCTGCCCCAGTTACAACCTCTGCCTCTCCCCACAAATGATTGCTATTCTTTTTTTTTTTTGCTCACTTTTTTTTTATTGTTACTTAAATTTTTTTTCCAGTGTTCCAAGATTCATTCCCCATTCCCCACACCCAGTGCTCCATGCATTAGGTGTCCCCAGTACCAACCACCAGGCTCTCCCATCCCTCCACCCCCCTCCCTCCAAGTCCCTCAGTTTGTTTCTGTGTCCAAAGTCTCTGTTGTTTCATTTCTTTCCCTGGATTAC
>PITA01001842.1:146109-179862 GCA_004023965.1 Spilogale gracilis | reverse complement strand
GCTGTCTTGGTAATCACAGCTTTGTAATAAAGCCTGAAGTCAGGTAACGAGATGCCCCCAGCTTTGCTTTTCTTCTTCAGCAATTCCTTAGCGATTCGGGGTCTTTTTTGGTTCCATATAAATTTTAGGATTGTTTGTTCTAACGTTTTGAAGAATGTTGGTGGAATTTTGATCGGAATGGCATTGAAAGTGTAGATTGCTCTGGGCAGTATAGACATTTTGACAATGCTTATTCTTCCAATCCATGAGCATGGAATGCTCTTCCATCTTTTTGTGTCTTCTTCAATTTCTTTCATGAGTGTTCTGTAGTTCCTCGAGTACAGATCCTTGACTTCGAAAAGAAGAGTATATTTCTTTAGTTGTTATTATTTGAACTAGAAAAAATACCTTTTTAGTCCTTTTTCTTTCATGTGTAGGATCATTGTGAGCATTGCCTAAATCCTGGGGATCTAGAAGATTGGATAGGAATATAGAAAATAGGAGGTTGGGGTGTACAAAAGGGGATCTCACTTTGAAATTTTCTGAGGATTTGTAGACTGTTCTTCATGTTGGGTTTGTGTGTTATCTTTTGATGCTTAGATTTAGTTATATATTTTTGGAGGGATTCTATAGAAATTATGTTGTTTCCTTTTCAATGGATCATAGGAGGCACATGATAGTGATTTTATTTCTTTACTAGTGATGTCAACATTAATCACCTGGTTAAGGTGGTATCTACTGAGTTTCTGCACTGTGAAGTGACTGTTAACTTTGTAATTCATAAATACTTTACAGTAAGATTGTTTAGACTATGTAAATGTCCTGTTTCTCTTGAAGCAGTATACTCACTTTCAGCTTCTGTTGATAATTCTTAGCTGAATAAGTTACTACTCTGATGGTTGCAAAATGGTGATTTGATAACCCCAGTGTTCCTTCTTTCTTTATTAGCTGACATTGTAATGCAAGAGAGCTTTCCCTTTTTCTTTTGTAGTATATGTGTAAGTTTGCATTTATTTAGGTTTGTATGAGTCATGGTTTCTTATTTAATGAGTTCCAATTTATCTGTTTTGATACTTAATTGATCTAGGTTTGTCTTAGTTATTCTAGATCAGTGGGAGACCTGTTAAGCTGCCTCCTGTTTCCTTTTGACATATTCTTTGAGAACACTTACGCAGGGTGTTCTTTACGTTTACATATTTCTTACATTTCATTTTTTGTACTTTGTTATTTAAAAATTTATTTTTGTTCTGTCTTGCTTTTCTGCACTTGTGTCTCTGATCCATTTGTGGTTTATATGGTGTGAGGTATGGATCTAATTCTACCTTTTTCCATATGCATGACAAGTTGCTCCAGCATCACTTACTGTAAAGTGTATCTTTGCCCCATTTTTTTGAAATGTCACTGTATCATAAATTGAATTTCTGCACATACTTACATTCTATTTCTCTGACCTGTTCATCTAATTCATGTGTGAAAGCCACACTGTTTTAATTATACAGGTATTATAGTTTATTAAAAGCTTGGACCAGTCCTCCCTTGGTAGCTTTTGTCAGTCTTCCTTTTTTTTTAAAGATTTTATTTATTTACTTGAGAGAGAAATAGCAAGAGAGAGCACAAGCAGGGAAGGGAGAGAAGCAGACTCCTTGCTGAGCAGGGAGTCCAATGCAGGGATGCAGGGCTTAATCCCAGCACCCTGGAATCATGACCTAAGCCAAAGGCAGACAGTTAACCGAATGAGCCACCCAGGCACCCCTTTCTCGATATTTTTAAAGAGCAGTTACTTTGAATCAAAAACTGCCAAATAGAGAGGGAAATTAAATTTATCTTTTTAAATTTAGCTCTGTACTAGCTAAAATTTTCATAAGGAAGCTTACCATTACTTTCATTTCTTTGATAAAAATATATGCCAACATTATTTACTACAAAAGTAATAACATAAAACCTAAAAATGTCTCATGGGTGCTATGTACAATTCATATTATTTTATGAAATTTTCTTTTCCCATTTCCATGAATTACTCAGAATACAAAATAATCTGAGATTTATTAAAGTTGCTTCTATTCAAGGAAGGAAAGAAAATACAATAATGAATCACATATCTTTATATAACCTGATTTTATATGTAAGTGCATAAAAAATTGACTGGTACAATTGTAAAGCTTCATTCATGCATGTTGCAAAAGAATAGAACTGTAAGCCCATAGAATTAGAACTTTCTGAATATCTAAATGATGACAAAAGAAGGAGATCAATTTCATAATTTTTGATAAGGATTACTTTATATTGTTAAAAATTTGCCAATAATAGGGAAATCTTTATTTTTCTTTTTTTTAAAAGCAATTTCTTCTTATTATTTATAGCTATAATATGTACTCAGATATTTCTGAGAATAATCCTTCAATTTTCAAGAGTCTTCTTCTGTTGTTTTATTTCTGTTTTCTCTGGCACTTGTTCTGAGCTGGTTGGTTCACTGGATATTCTAAAAGGCCTGCTGGCACGCTGTGCTCTGTAATCACAGGATAGATAAAGAGCTGTGTAGCTGTGTGTTGAGCTCTACTTTCGCCCCAGGGAGAACAGTTGAGGGCGGGAGGCCCACTTATGTGTGGGTGAATTGTTAGTCGGTGTTAGGGCTCACTTCATCTGTACTGCTTCAGAAGTCCAGGCCCAGAATTATTTTGCTGAGAGGAAAATTATTCTGTTGTGCATTATAGATAGAATTTTATTTCTGTTTTGAATCGCTCTCAAAAACAGTAGTTTAATATCTTTTAAAAAAGAACAGGTGAGAAAGAATATCTAATGGCAAAATACAAAGAACTGAAAACTCTTTCAAATTAAGCTGTGGATTTCATTAATCAGATAAATTTATCAAAATAAAATACTGAGTCTTTAAATGGTAAAAAATGTATTCTTCATTTTATGGTTAAAATAAAATTTGAATTCAATGAAGTACTTTCCCAACCTGTTTATGAGTTGAGGAGTAACAGCTAACTTGGTCTTGTTTTTAAATTATCAGAATATCTGACTTATTTAAGCAGTTGATTTATTCCTGTTCTGAGAAAGCCATTCAATAAAATTAGTCCTCGGGACCATGGACGTTTGTTTTTTATTTTATCTGTAGTTCATTTTGACCACTTATGGATCATACTGTTCTGTAATCTCTGGAAGGAGATTATGTGTCAGTATGCCCAAATGATTTGTGTAGTTCAGTTTTCTACTACCCATTTGTTGAGCTTTATATTTGTTTGTCTATTCTTGCCTTGAAGGGAAATCCAAATGTCAAACTGGTGGAAAATCAAAGAGGACAATTCAGGGAACTCATAAGAATACTAAACAGGTAACGCATATGCAACTTTCTCCTTACTGACTTTTAATTTCAATGAGAAAATGTAATTTTTCAGGATTTGAGTAGTGTATATTTTGTTTTCATGTAAAAATTCAGTGCAGCATTCTTTAGTTAACAAATGTGTATATAGTACTGTGTGCCTAGCTGGTACTAAATACTTTACAAATACTAATTTTTTTGCTTCTTATAACTGTCCCTTCAGCATAGGCATTATTATTATTATTATCTAAATGATTATCTAAAAATGAAGAAACAGAGGTAGGGAGAGGTTATATAACTTGCTAGTGAGTGACACGCTGAAGATCTGAACCCAGATCCTGAATTTCTGGTTTATGCTCTTAACCCTTCTGCTATACATCCCATATTTGTGAATTCTTTTATCATTTTCTTTCTTGGTATAGTGATTTATTTAGATTGTAGAATAGTAAAAGTATTGTCTCTAAAAATTTTCAAATTGCTTTATTAAAATTTTAGACAATGTAAGCCTATTTTAAAAGTGGTTTTTAACACATTAATAGTTTACTTTTTAATTCATAGTATGTTCTTTGAACTTTTCCTATGTATTATTTTGGTTTCATGTTATTAAATATACCAATACTATTATGCAGACCCAAAACTTCACATAAGGAAAACATGAATTTCTTTTTTTTTTTTTTTTTTAAAGATTTTTTTTATTTGACAGAGAGAAACACAGCCAGAGGGGGAACACAAGCAGGGGGAGTGAGAGAGGGAGAAGCAGGCTTCCCGCGGAGCAGGGAGCCCGATGTGGGACTCGATCCTGGGTCTCCAGGATCATGACCTGAGCCGAAGGCAGTCGCCTAACCAACTGAACCGCCCAGGTGCCCCAAAAACATGAATTTCTAATCAAAATGTCATTGTGAGTTCATAAAATAATCCCCGATTCCTCATCTACAGAGGCATCAATGATAAAAAAAATTTTTTACATTAAAAAGATAAAAGAAATAAACACACGGATAGGTAAGTGGAGTTAGAGACACAAACTTAATGGACAAGTCTTAAGGGACAAAGAAGGCTACAGTGCCCTGATTATGGTGGGGAAACAAATCCGGGCTCATGGTATAAACTTTTGAGCTTCTGCAGGGTTTTGCACTAGGAACAAAAAAAGCTCCAGTCTGCCTGGGGCTGTGCCTGTGAATTGATGGCTGAAGAGGTAGAGGAAGTGGCCCATGTCTCTGACCAGAGACCGGATCTGCTAGTTCTTGACGGGTGTGAGTTTTAAGTCCCCAGTGAAAGACCTGTGAAGTGGCACCACAGGGGGCTAGAGTAGGACACACGGGATGAGGGAGAGCAAAGTGAGGAACGAAAATACCAGAGATTCGAATTCAAAGTAAAATACCATAGCACATGAGGAAAATAATGTTATAAAATATAGATAACACATTCTATGAGTGAGAGAATTTACTCCGGAGGTAATGAAAAAAGGGCATTTTTCTGAGGAAGACTTTCAAATAAATGAGCTTAAGTTTCTCAAAGGAAAGAATAACTATAAACAAGAAGGAGAAATTCTCACATTAAACAGATGGATATTAATTTTGAACGTTTATAGATAAAAGTGAACCAGTTAGAAATCTTATAAATGGAAGTATTATCAGTGAAATTTAAAAAACCCGTAATTAATAGAGTTAAGTGTTGTATTGGACAAAGAGAAAATTTGTGAATTGGAAGATGCTACTTAGAATTTAAAACATATCACAGAGAACTAATGAGATGGGAAATAAAAAAAATTTGGGATCGAGAAATTCTTATATAGCCTCATAGGACTTCTAAAAGCAAGTAAAAGTGGGCATTGAATATTTGAAGAAATAATGTTGAAAACTTTTCTTACTCGAGTTCTGAAGAGCTGTAGAGCATGACTATGGAGCTGAGCAGGGTAAGTAAAAGTAGATTTAAAAGTAGATTTATAGCTACATTCTAGAGAGTCTGAAGAATGTTAAGATTAAGGAAAAAAATTTCAAAAAATACCAGGAAGTAGGGGCACCTGGTACTCAGTTGTTAGGCATCTGCCTTTGACTCCGGTCATGATCCCAGGGTCCTGGGATCAAGCCCCACATCGGGCTCCTTGCTCGGCGGGAAGCCTGCTTCTCCCTCTCTCACTCCCCCTGCTTGTGTTCCCTCTCTGGCTGTGTTTCTCTCTGTCAAATAAATAAAATCTTAAAAAAAAAAAAATACCAGGAAGTAAACAAAACACAGAGGAATGACAGATTATTACTCTTGTTATGAACAAAAGGACAATGAAGCAGATATATTCAAAATTATAAGACAAAATTACTTAAAAAATGCTTTCTTAATTTTATTTATTTAAGGGAGGGAGAGAGCACACAGAGGGAGAGGAAGAAGCAGACTCCCCGCTGAGCAGGGAGCCCTATTCAGGCCTCAGTCCTAGGAAGCTGAGATCATGACCTGAGCTGAAGGCAGATGCTTAATGACTGAGCCACCCAGGCGCCCCAATAAAATTACTTTTAACTCATAATTCTACCCCAGCCAAGGGCAAAAATGAAATACAGCTATTTTTAGTTATTGTAGGCAAAAACTAAGTGTTTTCCACCCACTGACCCTTAAAGAAGGAACTACTAAAGATGAACTTCAGCAAGAAAAGGAAACCTGTGGGAAGGAACTTGTTAAAACAGAAGCGTGGAGCACTGGGTGTGGGGAATGGGGAATGAATCTTGGAACACTGGAAAAAAAAATTTTAGTAACAATAAAAAAAAAAGATATCTGTAGCATGTACTATGATCAGCACTGGGTGTTATATGCAACTGAAGAATTATTGAACACTACATCTGAAATTAGTGATGCACTGTGTGTTGGCTAATTGAATTTATTTATTTATTTATTTATTTTTTAAAAGATTTTATTTATTTATTTGACAGAGTGGAACACAGCTAGAGAGGGAACACAAGCAGGGGAGTGAGAGAGGGAGAAGCAGGCTTCCCGCCGAGCAGGGAACCGAGCAGGGAGCCTGATGTGGGACTCGATCCCAGGTCTCCAGGATCATGACCTGAACCGAAAGCAGTTGCTTAACCAACTGAGCCACCCAGGCGCCCCGGCTAATTGAATTTAAATTAAAAAAATTATCTGTAAAATGTGTTTGTATATTAACATGAAGGCTGGATTGTAGGGAGTTTGGAAGGGAGTTAGTGTGAAAAAATCCTTGTCTTTTTTAAGAAAACGTTTTTGTTAGGAAAATATGAATGTAAGTGTGTATGATAAAAATTTAAGGCTATCAACTAAAAGCAGCCATGATTTCCAAATAGAGCAATGTTAGCAGATTGTATCCCACAATACTTGAAAAGAATGATACACCATGATGAAGTATATAAATTTGATTTTGTGTAATTTATCCATGAGGTGTGCTTTTTGTTTTATCTAGGAAATCCTCTCCTATTTCAAGATATAAAAATATCTTTGTAGATAGTTTTAAATTTTTGTTTTCATATTCGGTCTTTAGTTCATCAACAGACTAAAAAAAAAAAGCACATTATCACTTCAATAGGTGCAGTAAAAAGCATTTGACAACACTCAACAAACATTTGTGATAAAAACTAGCAATAAACTAGGAATAGAGGGAAACTTCCTCAACTTGATTTAAAAAAAATCTACAAAAAACCCTACAACTAATGTGATACTTAATGGTGAGAAACTAGAAGCCTTCCCCCTAAGATCAATTATAAGGCCAGGATGCCCCTATTGCCACTGTTTTCCAACATTGTAATGAAAGTTCTAGCTAATGCAAAGAGAAGAAAAGGAGGCAAAAGGTATACCGATTGGGAAGGAAAAAATGTCTACAGATGATATGATTATATAAGAAATCTGAAAGAATCAACAAGAAAACTCTTGGAACTGATAATCCGTTATAGCAGGTTGCAGGGTACACGATGAATGCATAGAAGTCAGTGGCTTTCCTATATACTGGTGATGAACAAGTGGCACTTAAAAACAGTACCATTTACATTACCACTTCCTCAAATGAAATAGCTAGGTATAAATCTAACAATGTGTGTGCAAATATCTATATGAGAAAAGCTATAAAACTTTGATGAAAGAAATCAAAGAACTAAATACAGGGAAAGGCATTCCATGTTCATTTAGGAAAACTGAATATTGGCAAGATGTCCTTTCTTCCCAGCATGATGTATAGATTCAGTACAATTCTGACAAGTTATAGATATTGACAGACTGATTCTAAGCTATATGGAGAGGCAAAAGACCCAGAATAGTCAATGAAATACTGAAGAAGAACAAAGTTGGAGGACTGATGCTAGCCAACTTTTAGACTTACTGTAAAGCTACAGTAATGAAGGCAGTGTGGTATTGGCAGAACAATAGATAGATGATGGAAGAGAATAGAAAGCCTAGAAATAGACCCACATAAATAATCAACTACTCTGTGACAGAGGAGCAAGGCAATACAATGGAGCAAAGGTAATTTTTTCAACATATTATGCTGAAACAAGTGGACATCCATATAAAAAAAGTGAATTTAGACAGATAGCTTATACCCTCACAAAATTAAACTAAAAAATGGATCATAGACCTAAATGTGAAAGCAAAAACTATGACATTTTTGATGATAACATAGAAAACCTAAATGACCCTTGGATATGGTGATGACTTTTTAGATATAATACCAAAGTAGTGATCCATGGAAGAAATCATTGGTAAGCTAGGTTTCATTAAAATTGAAAACTCTGCTGTGCAAAAGTCAATGTCAAAAGAATGAGAAGACAGGCTACAGTCTGGGAGGAAATATTTGCAAAAGACATACCTGTTGAGGGATTGTTATCCAAAATTTACAAAGGACTGTTAAAATTCAACAGTAAGATTGTTATATTAGTTTCAGTTGTACTATATAGTGACTCAACACCGTATATTAACTGTACTGGAATTAAAATCATAATAAAAAACCTCAACAGTAAGAAAACAGCAACCTGATTAAAAAATAGGCTAAAGTCCTTAATGGATGCCTACCAGAGAGGGTATACAGATAGCAATAAACATATGAAAAGGTGCTGCGTATCAAATGGCATCAGAAACGCAAATTAAAGTAACAATGAGATACTAATACACATCCATTAGAATGGCTAGTATTAGGAATACTGACAACACCAAATGCTGGTAAGGAGGTGAAGCCACAGGAACTCTCATTCATTGCTGGTGAGATGCACAATGGTACAGCCACTTGGCATTTTATAAATTGCCAGTTTATAGAGTCTGATAAAACTAAACGTACTCTTACCATATAATCCAGCAGTCATGCCCCTTGGTATTTACACAAAGGGGTTGAAAGAGTTATAGTCTTACAAAAACCTGTACATAGATATTTGTTTATTTTAAAATTTATTTTTATTTATTTGACAGAAAGCCAGAGAGGGAACACAAGCAGGGGAGTGAGAGAGGGAGAAGCAGGCTTCCCGCCGAGCAGGGAGTCCGATGTAGGGCTTGATCCCGGGACCGTGGGATCATGACCTAAGCTGAAGGCAGTCGCTTAATGACTGAGCCACCCAGGTTCCCCTGTACATGGATATTTATAGCAGCTTTATTCACAGTTGTCAAAACTTGGAAGCAACCAAGATGTCCTTTAGTAGGTGAATGGATACATAAACTGTAGTACATCCAGACAGTGGACCATTCTTTGTTGCTGAAGAGAAATGAGCTACGAAGCTATAAAAAGACATGGAGGTGGGCTCTTGGGTGGCTCAGTTGGTTCAGCATCTGCCTTCAGCCCAGGTCATGACCCAGGGTCCTGGGATTGAGTCCTGCATCAGCCTCCCTGCTCAGTGGGGAGCCTGCTTCTCCCTCTTCCTCTGCCTGCTGATCTGCGTATTTGTGATCTCTCTTTCTCTCACTGTCTAAATAAATAAAGTCTTTTAAAAAAAGTTAAAAAAAAAAAGACACGGAGGAGCCTTAAATGCATTATACTAAGTGAAAAAAAGCCAATTTCAGGAGGCTATATACTGTTTCCAACTATACAGCATTCTGGAAAGGCGAAACTGGAGACAGTACAAGAGGGCAGTGGTTGCCAGAGGGTTGGAGGTAGGGCTAGGGAGGGAGGACAGGCAGAACACAGAAGATTCTTAGTACAGGGACGTAGGCATGTGTGATTCTGTACTGATGGTTACGTATCATCATATATTTGTCCAAACCCAAAGAACGAATAACGCCAAGAATAAACTGTAGGTAAACTCCGAACTTTGGATGATTATGATGTGTCAACGTTGGCACATCAAGAAAATATGTGTTCAGTTTTATGTGCCCATGCATTTTCCTGCACATAGGTCCATAAGCATTGTGAGATTCTCAGAGGGGTCAGTGAGCCCTTCTGACGGACATGAGTCCAAAATCGTGATTTCTCCCTCTTTCCGCTCTTTCCCTTTACTTTTTCTCTTTCTCTCAAAAGTCATTGATTCAAACAATATAACGTCATGGAATTCACGTGTGTCTAACTTTTCCCACAAATTTAAATTGCTTTGTCTTCTTGAGTATCGTGCAAGTAATGGCAAGGTGTAGTAATAGGATAGTTACCTGTTTTTTTATCTTGGCTTTATCCCTTAGTGTGAGATCTGGGGTTCATTACTTAATTTAGTTAAACCTCAGTTTTCTGTAAAAAGGAGATAATGTTACCTATATTACAAAATTGCTCCAAAGATTAAAGGAAGTATAACTGCGTAGAATGCACAAGTGCCGTGCAAGTTAGATTCTGCTGCAGTTACTATTATCACTGCTGTTGTTTTTACCAGTGGTAGGTAAGAGGTGTATACTTTGCAACTCTATATTGACTTAACCTCTACAATTTAATTTGCCTGTTCTACTCCTTCACAAATTTGGCAATTCTGCAGTTAGTTTTTTCACATTTTTTTTCTATGAGCACATCTCTTCTCTTTATCTTTCCCACTATAATCATACCTAACATTATTTGGTACTAATTGTGTGCTTGGTGCTATGTGCAACACTTTATGAACATGGGAGCAGAAGCTGAAGGACTACGTTCTGGTCCCAGTTCCATCACTCAGCCTTTTGACTTGCAAAGAAGTTCAATCATTCTGAGCCTCAGTTTTGTCATATACAAAGGGAAATAGTAATATTTGTCCTGTCTTTAGTTTGTTGTACTGATTAAATGAGATAATGTATTTAAAATTCTTTCATAAAGTATAAATAAGCATGCAAGTATAAAGTATTATCACTTTGGCAAAGTTAAATATTAAATTTGTGTAGCACATTTGGCACATCCAGCCTTTCAGATGGAATTATGTAACTGTAGTTTTTGTCTTACTGGCATCTTTCTTTGTAAAAGCTTCACCTAGCGCAATCACAAAGAATAGAAACATTTTGACCTGGAAGCAGTGATGCCTATTTTACGTTGTAAGAAAGGTTTGTAAAATACTCAATGCATGATAAGGTAAATACATCTGTGGATGAAAATGAGTGAAAGGACTTCTGAGAATTCATAAGATTGGAGTCTAATCATAGGAAGTTATTACCCTTTGCTGATCCTGAAGGAGGTAAAACTTGGGAAACTTCTCAGGTTAATTTTAACTTTGGACGGTGTACCGGAAGAGAAATGAGGTAGTCTGGCAGCATAGGCCTGAGGCAGTGTAATGTAAGCCGGCAGTGTTATTGTAGAGCTCTGTTGGGTTAGCTTCTGTGGCTCGATGATCTTTGACAAATGAGTTATTAGCCTCGGAGCCCATTTTCTGAACTGTAAAGCGGAGCTAATAATACTTCCTTTAAAGATTGTGTGAAGGTTAGAAGATTATGTGAAGTTGATTTATAGTCTATATTCCTATATAAATGGTCAGTTGTCATAGTTATCAGGAGAGTGGACAGAATTAAGCTTTACTCAGGATAGATGCTAGTTGAATGGGATTTTGAATTTGGTTTAATCCAGAGAGAAGCTATTTGCCATAATAATAAGATTATTTATACTAGAGCTGGAAAGAACTTGGAGAGCAGTTGAGCAAAGGTTTTATGGATTGTTGACATTATTCTAAATTGTATTGCTTGAGTATTGAGAATTTG
This sequence comes from Spilogale gracilis, assembly GCA_004023965.1. Lineage (NCBI taxonomy): Eukaryota > Metazoa > Chordata > Mammalia > Carnivora > Mephitidae > Spilogale > Spilogale gracilis. The sequence goes on along the minus strand of PITA01001842.1, from coordinate 168,503 downwards.
GACCTGGACCACAGCTATCCCATAAAATATTTGCTAATTTTCATTTGCGAAATCTGGCAACCCTAGTCTGGATGGGGGACGGTGGAGGGAGGACAAGTAACTCCATCTCAGCCTTTCCAGCGTGTATGTATCTGTGTGCATACATGTGTTTTGTCTGCTTCCTTTTTGGTAATATAGATTCTGTATAAATCAATAATTGGCTATAAAAGGTTTATGAAGTTTAGGAGTCACTATATTGAAGGCCAAAGCCTAATACAGAGCAGGAAGGTATTAGCATGTATTTCAGATACTCTCCACTCTGGGGCTCTCCTATGAAAAGGAAAAACAAGCAAACAGGAATGATACACACATACAAAACCACCCAGAGAAACCTGGGATCGTTTGTTGCTCTAACTACAGTAGAGGGTTAGTATTTATTTATTTTTCAGTTTAAGTAGCCCTAGAGAGATAAGCAGCTCTTTTTTGTACTTCTAGTCAGAAGCTTCAGGTTTGCATTTTGAATTTCAGTCCTTATGTAAACTACATGCTTTTTGGTGGAATGATTCTGGTACAGCCTGTAAAACTATAGAATGTAATCTTTATTTTCAAAGTTTGCCTCTGCAACTGAGGAAAGAATGGGTCTTTTAGTGCTCCTTTTTGACTAAGCGTCTGTTCACTGTTGAAGCCATGCTAATCTTCAGTGAGACATGTCTGAACTAAAAAATGACCTTACAGACCTGCTGCTTTTAAGATGAGATGCTTTGTTTTGATAAACTTAGTGTGATATAAGATAAAAAGAAGAACGTCTTGTTTTTAGGTATTTATTTTGAAAAATGTGCTTTATACAAAGATGAAATCCATGGAGGCTTTTAAGAAATATTTTTTTTATGTTTTGTTTTATTTCCCCAGAATGCTGCAGTAGACTGTAAAATAACATCATCTACAACTGGAGATAAACACTTTGATAAAAGTCCCACTAAAACAAGGCATCCTCGGAAAATTGATCTAAGAGCTAGATACTGGGCATTTCTTTTTGACAATCTTCGCCGAGCAGTAGATGGAATCTATGAAACTTGTGAATCAGATCAGAGTGTGGTAGAATGTAAGGTAAGGTTTGCTTTGAGACTTTAATCCAGTTAAAGCTAAATTCTCCAATTTTTATTACACCTGACCATATCATTTAACTCCGTAAACAACACTGTATCATTAGCTGTAAGTCTCCATGCTGTGACTTACTCATCTTGTAATTGAAAGTTTGTACCCTTTGATCAACATCTATTTTCCCCACTCCTTAGAACCACTGTTCCACCCTACTTCTATGATGCTTCAGGTTTTTTCGGTTTTGATTTTTTGAGTACTCTTGTTTTTTGCATTCTCTAATTAGGTAATATTCTGTACAAGATTTGGTGGAAAGCAAGATTTGGTACATATTCCTGGGCAAGAAATCATGAAAGATGGATATGCATATACACACCCATGATACACAAGATTATTTTAAAAATCTCTCTTATCTGCATTGTCCAGTACTGTAGGTGGCACTAGTGAGATTTTCACATTCTTTGGTTTCATGTTTAATGTCTTTAATTGGCCATTGCTCCCCTTCTGCTGAGATACTGATCACACTTCTAATTCACTCTGGTTAGGGAAAAGTGAAATTGATGGCTAACCATAAACACTCCTGGGTGGGATTGGGATGTCATCATAAGGTGTATTTTCTAGTTTTGGATAACCTTATGTTTGCAGTAGAATATTAGACACATAGTGCATCTGTCTCTGAAAATTCACTAGAAAGCCCAGCCTTTTAGAAAATAGAAACTATATACTGAACAAAATTATTTTGAGAAAAACCAGAGTGATTTATCTTCATAGGAATATTACATAGTTAGCTTGTGTTTCTGCCGTGAACAGGATTGAAAACCCTGCCATTCATTATTAAACCTATGAAGTACATGAGGGTCAAAGAAAAGTTATGGTGAAATAGCAGCTGTATTTCCTCTAAAATTGTAAACAGCTTAGACTAGTCTAAAAATATGGTTCATCAGATGTGGGGTTCAGAATGAACAGTGATTGGAATCCTCCAAATTTAGTTTGGTTGTTACAGTTAATAATGTTACTATCAGCATGTGAAACTTTTTATGTTTAAGAAAATATGTTAAAATCATAACCTTGGAGTTTAATGAATCAGCATGTTGTGGTAGAAAACACTATTGACCTTAATTTTAGATTATAGTTTCTTCTAGAAAATGAGCATGTGGGTCTACATAATTGTTAAGTCAGCCATAGAGATCAGTTAGATTAGGAGATTCTTTGATTTTTATAATTACAAATAACAAAAGGTTGAGTGAAGAGATAAAATTTGTTTGTAAAATGTGTACTTCTTTATAGAAGTGAGTTTGACCAGTTGCAATAATGTTTCTGTGATGAGCGGAATTTCTGACTCTCTCATCCATCTACCAAAGCTTTGTAAAAATGCAGTAATAATAGATTTTATGTGTGCAAGTTGTAGATTATAAAAATGGAGAACATTTTGACAAAGGGAGAGTAATAGAGATCTGTTCTTTATTTTTTGTACTATTCCAAGATGCTCAAAGGCTATGCTTTAAAGTTGTTATTTTATTTTGTTTCTTTAAAAGATTTTTATTTTTAAGTAATCTCTACACCCAGAATTGGGCTTAAACTCACAACATCGAGATCAGGAGTTACATATTCTTCTGACTGAGCCAGCCAGGTGCTGCTTAAAGTTATTTTCATACTCAACTCTGCTTCTGTCCCCATCCAGGAGTTACAGGTGGTGATGTAAAAAGGTACAGTTTAATATTTGGTCTAAGCATATGCTGGGTTTATAATAACTAGAATTTTTTTTTCTTGCTCTGTTCTTACTATAAAAGCACTTTCATTCCTTATCTCATTTGATTAGTATCTTTGTGAGATCCATAACCCAGAGGGTTTTCCTCACTGTGCAGGTAGACTCAGACCTTATTTTGTGGATGTATTGACAAGATTTATCCCTATTTGTGGTTTTCAAGTTTTCAAGTTCAGTTTTGAACTTGTGTGTAAAATGCAGTTAATAACATTTGCACTATGTAATTTCCATGATATGGAAAGTATCTTTTTTTATTTTATCCAGGATTGCTGAGCAGAGCTCCCTCTATAATCAAAAGAGGCTAAATCTCTAGTTTTTTGTTTATTTGTTTGAAGATGTGCCTGTTATGCCATTTCATTGCATGAATATTTACAAATTGATGTTCCTGGAGACTGTACTCTATCACCACTGCATTTCCTCTTCTCCTTTCTAAGGAGATGGGCTAGAGGATGGATGAAGGCCTTTTGGAGAGTACCCAGCTAATGAAGTGGTAGCCATTCTCTCAGCTTGTTCTGACAAAAGTTTGAGGCAGGGTTTGAATTTCTTAGAAAGTTTGTGGGTGTGGCTGCAAGAATGAGAGACTGGCTTCTTATTCTCTGGCTGGATCTTTACTGTGCTGACTGCTTTTGATGCTTTTGGAATGTGTATATTGAGTTTGGAGAAAAACATAATGGGTACAGATTATATTTTCTTTTCCTTGTTTCCCATTTTAACCTGAGGGGGAACTGTGTGGGTCTGGAATAGGGGATATAGAAGCTGGTGTGTACTTTAGAGATTCCAGAACACAGTAGACTTGCTGCAGTACCTCATGGGTCATATGCCTTAGAGGGAGATGGGATGTGAGTTCTCAGTGAGCATGTAAAGTGGACCCTCAGTGACTTGTGTGATTTATGTGAAGGAAGGAGTGTGGATATTGGTGAAGATATTGGAGTCATAGGGGCTTTCTATGGGGACATTTGATTAGATTGAGAATATGCAAAAACACTGGTGGAGTTGAGGCAGATACTGCTGGGGCAGAGGGAGCCAGAGTGCACCTGAACACTGTCTAGAGAACCACATATGTGGCCTGTGCAGAAATCCCCACATACTACTGCAGAGATCAGTAGAGACCACTGACTTCAGATTGAGTCAGAGAAAGATTAGGGGTATATCTCTGCCTGGCAGCACTTGACTCTTTTGGAGGTCAGCATCACTGGAGAAGGACAGACTGATGACTGTAGCAGACCCATCACTAATATTGGTGAACTCTTATAAGTTAAATATTGCTCTGTTCCCATGAAGCTACTACATATGGCAAAGGATACAAGTTTATGAATGTAGGAGAGTGAAAAGAGGAGGACAGGGAAGAAGAGGGGACCCACTGAGAACAAGCCATGCCCTTCACCACAGGCATCTGCTAAAGGTCATGTAATTCTCACTTGTGCTTAATACATAGGTTATCTGTAGATGGGATTCTAAAACCATGCTTTGATCATTGAATATAACTGAAAAAATTGTATAATTCTCACTTGTACTCAACACACAGGGTTATCTGTAGATGGGATTTTAAAACCATGCTTTGATCATTGAATAGAACTGAAAAATTGTAGAATTTCGCTGAGAGTACTCAGCAGGTTTCATATGCAAGATTATAGGGGAAAAAATAAAAGTATTCTTTATATCTCGATGAGTTGAGATTTCTCAGTTCAACAAATAAGGATCAAAGTGAGAGATGAGAAGAGTCATCCCTTTGAAAGGTATGACATGGAGGTCTGAGTCCAAAATGGTGGAGAAGTAAGACTGAGACCTTAATTTCATCTGGACCTAGGAATTCAGCTAGATAGCTATTAATTCATTTTGAACACCTGTGAACTCAACCAGATATCTAAGGAAAGAATAGCTGCAACTCTACAGATAGAAAAGTGACCACTTTCTGGAAGAATGACAAGATGGAAAAACCTCAAAAAAGAGAACAAGAGGCAGTACTGACTGCCAGGGACCTAATCAGTATGAAAATAAGTAATATGTCAGAACTGGAGTTCAGAATAACGATCATAAAGATACTAGCTGGGGTTGGAAGAAGCATAGAAGACACTAGAGAATCCCTTTCTGGAGAAGTAAAAGAACCAAACTCTAATCAAATCAAAATAGAAAAGGCTATTAATGAGGTGCGATAAAAAATGGAGGCTCTGAGTGCTAGGATAAAGAGGCAGAAGAGAGAATTAGTGATATAGAAGACAATAATGGAGGAAAAAGAAGCTGAGAAAAAGAGAGATGAACAACTACTGGATCACGAGGGGAGAATTTGAGAGATAAGTGATACCAAAAAGTAAAACAGTATTAGAATAATTGGGATCCCAGAAGAAGAGGAAAGAGGGGGACAAAAGGTATATTGGAGCAAATTATAGTGGAGAACTTCTCTAATCTGGGGAAGAAAACAGGCATTCAAGTCCAGGAGGCACAGAGAACCCCCCCAAAAATCAATAAAAATAGGTCAACACCCCGACATATAATAGTGAAACTTGCAAATCTCAGAGACAGAGAAACACCTGAAAGCAGCTTGGGACAAGAGGTCCTTAACCTACAAGGAAAGAAACATAGACTGGCAGCATACCTATCCCCAGAGACTTGGCAGGTCAGAAATTACAGGCATGATATATTCATGGTGCTAAATGAGAAAAATATACAGCCAAGAATACTTTATCCAGCTAGGATATTATTCAGAGTAGAAGGATAAAAAAGCCTTTCAGAAACTAAAAGCATTTGTGATCACTAAACCAACCCTACAAGAAATATTAAAGGGAATCCTGTAAGTAAAGAGAGAGCCTAAAAGTAATATAGACCGGAAAGGAACAGGGACAATAGGCAGAAACAATGACTGTACAGCAAATAGATACTAAATTCATATCTTTCAATAATTACTCTGAATGTAAATGGGCTAAATCCCCCAATCAAAAGACACTGGGTATCAGACTGGATAAAAAAGCGAGACCCAATCATATGCTGTCTGCAAGAGATTCATTTTAAACCCAAAGACACCTCCAGATTTAAAGTGAGGGGATGGAAAACTATTTATCATGCTAATGGACATCAAAAGAAAGCTGGGATGGCAAGCCTTAGATCAGAAAAATTAGATTTTAAGCCAAAGACTAGTAAGAGATGAGGAAGGACACTATTTTATAATTAAAGGATCTGTCCAACAAGAAGATCTAACAATTGTAAATATTTATGTCCCTACTATGGGAGCAGCGAGTTATATAAACCAATTAACATAACTAAACACATCAATAATGATACAGTAATAGTAGGGGACTTTAACATACCACTCAGCGCAATGGACAGATCATCTAAGCATATGGTCACCAAGGAAACAAGGAGTTTGGATAACACCGAACCAGATGGACTTCACAGATCTATTCAGAGCATCCCATCCTAAAGCCACAGAATATACATTCTTCTTAAGTGCACATGGAACATTGTCCAGAATGGAACACATCCTGGGTCACAAATCAGGTCTCAACTGGTACCAAAGGTTGGATCATTCCCTGCATATTTTTGGGTCACAGTGCTTTGAGGTGAACTTGACCACAAGAGGAGACTTGGAAAGAACTGAAATACATGGCGGCTAAAGAGCCCCCGACTAAAGAACGAACGGGTCAGGCAGGAAATTCAAGAAGAATTTTAGAAATTCATGGGAACAAATGGAAACCCGGTTGTGCAAAACCTTTGGGATGCAGCAAAAGTGGTCCAAAGAGGGAAGTATATTGCAATACAAGCCTTTCTTAAGAAACATAAAAGGTCTCAAATACACAAGCTAACCTAACACCTAAAGGAGCTGGAGAATGAATAGAAAATAAAGCCTAACCCCAGAAGGAGAAGAAAAATAGTAAAGATTAGAGCAGAAAACAATGACACAGAAACCAAAAGAACAGTAGAACAGATCAATGAACTAGGAACTGGTTCTTCGAAAGAATAAACAAGATTGATAAACCCCTACCCAGACTTATCAAAAAGAAAAGATAAAGAACCAAATAAATAAAATCATGAATGAAAGAGGAGAGATTACAACAAATACTGTAGAAATATGAACAATTATAAGAACATATAATGAGCAATGATATTTCAACAAATTAGGCAATATGGAAGAAATGGATTCATTCCTAGAAACTTTTAAACTACCAAAACTGAATCAGGAAGGAGTAGAAAACCTGAACAGACCCATAACCAGCAAGGAAATTGAAGCAATAATAAATCTCCCAACAAAGAGCCCAGGGATGGATAGTTTCCCAGGGAAATTCTACCAAATATTTAAAGAAGAATTAATACCTATTCTGAGGCTATTTCAAACAAATAGAGATGGTAGAAAAATTTCCAGACTTGTTCTGTTTGGCCAGCATTATCTTGATCCCAAAACCAGACAAAGACCCTACCAAAAGGAATTACAAACCAATATCCCTGATGAACGTGGGTGCAAAAATTCTCACCAAGATCCTAGCTAATAGAATCCAACAGTACACCAAAAGGAGTATTCACCATGACCAAGTGAGATTTATTCCTGGGCTGCAAGGGTGGTTCAACATCTGCCAATCAATCAGTGTGAGACACTAAATAATGGACAAGAACCATATGATCCTCTCAATAGGTGCAGAAAAAGCATTTGACAAAGCATCTTTTTGTTTAAAACTCTTCACAGTGTAGGGACAGAGAGAATATACCTCAACGTTTTAAAGGCCACATATGAAAAGCCCACAGCAAATATCATTCTCAGAGGGGAGGAACTAAGAGCTTTCCCTCTGAGGTCAGGAACACAGCAGGGATGCCCACTATCACTACTGTTGTTCAGCATAGTACTAGAAGTCCTAGCCTCAGCAATCAGAAAATAAAAAGAAATAAAAGGCATCTGAATTGGCAGAGAAGTCAAACCCTCACTCTTTGCAGATGACATGATACCCTGTGAAAACCCCAAAGACTCAATTGCAAAATTGCTAGAACTCATACAGGAATTCAGCAGTGTGGCAAGGTATAAGATAAATGCACAGAAATCAGTTGTATTCCTATACACTAACAATGAGATAGAAGAAAGAGAAGTTAAAGAATTGATCCCGTTTAGAATTTCACCCAAAACCACAAGATAACTAGGAATAAACCTAACCAGAGAGGCAAAGATCTGTACTCAGGAAACTATAGAGCACTCATGAAAGAAATTGAGAAAGACACAAAACATGGAAAAATGTTCCATGCTCATGGATTGGAAGAACAAATACTGTTAAAATGTCTGTTCTACCTACAGCAATCTATGTATTCAATCCCTATCCGAATACTATCAACTTTTTTTTTTTTTTCACAGAGATGGAACAAATAATCCTAAAAGACCCCAAAGAGCCAAAGCAATCCTGAAAAGGAAAACCAAAGCTGGTAGCACCACAATTCTGGACTTCAAGCTGTATTACAAAGCTGTAATCATCAAAACAGTGTGGTACTGGCACAAGCACAGATGCATAGATCAATGGAACAGAATAGAGAACCCAGAAATGGACCCGCAACTCTGTGATCAGCTGATCTTCTACAAGTCAAGAAAGAATATCTGTCAACAAATGATGCTGGGAAAATAGGACAGCCACATGCAAAAGAATGAAACTGTACCGTTTCCTTACACTGTATAAAAAAATAGACTCAAAATGGAGGGTGAAAGACTTAAATGTGAGACAGGAATCCATCAAAATCCTGGAGGAGAGCACAGGGAGCAACCCTTTGACCTTGGCTACAGCAACTTCTTGTTAGACAAATGTCCAAAGGCAAGGGATGAAGGCAAAAATGAACTATTGAAACTTCATCATCAATATAAAAAGCTCTTGCACAGCACAGGAAACAGTCAATGAAACCAAAAGATAACCAACAGAATGGGAGAAGATATTTTCAAATGACCTATCAGATGAAGGCTAGTATCCAAAATCTGTAAAGAACTTATAGAAGAACTTAATACCCCTAAAACCAAATAACCCAATAAAGAAATGGGCAGAAGACATGAACAGATGTTTCTCCAAAGAAGACTTACAAATGGCCAATAGACACATGAAAAAATGCGCAGTATCACTCAGCATCACGAAAATACAAATTCAAAACCACAATGAGATACCACCTCACCAGTCAGAATGGCTACAATTAACAAGTCAGGATATAACATGTTGGCGAGGATGCAGAGAAAGTGGAACCCTCTTATACTGTTGGTGGGAATGCAAGCTGGTGCAGGCATCCTGGAAAACTTTATGGAGGTTCTGCAAAAAGTTTAAAATAGAGCTGTCCTACGACCCAGCAATTGCATGACTGGGTATTTACCCCAAAGAATTAAATGCTGTGATATGAAGAGGCACCTGCACACCAATGTGTATAGCAGCAATGTCCACAATAGCCAAACTATAGAAAGAGCCCTGATGTCCATAGGCAGATGAATGGATAAAGAAGACGTTGTATACACACACACACACACACACACACACACACACACACACACACACACAGGAATACTATTCAGTCATCAAAAAATGAAATCATGGGGGGCCTGGGTGACTCAGTTGGTTGAGTGTCTGCCTTCAGCTTGGGTCATGGTCCCAGGGTTCTGGGATCGAGCCCCATATTGAACTCCCTGCTGAACAAGGAGCCTGCTTCTGCCTCTCTGCCTGCTGCTTCCCTTGCTTGTGCTTTCTCTCTCTGTTAAATAAATAAAATCTAAAAAAAAAAAAAAAGAAATCATGCCATTTGCAACAATGTGGATAGAGCGAGAGGGTATTATGCTAAGTGAAATAAGTCAATCAGAGAAAGACAATTATATGATCTCAGTCATATGTGGAATTTAAGAAATACACCGAGGATCATGTGGGAAGAAAGGAGAAAATAAATAAGACGATTATCAGGGAGGGAGAAAGACCATAAGAGACCCTTAATCACTGGAAACAAATGGTGGCTGGAGGGGAGAGGGCTGGGTGATGGGCACGTGATGAAATGAGCACTGGGTGTTATGTGACACTGATGGGTCAGTGACCTGTACCTCTGAAACTATTAATACATTATATGTTCATTGAATTTAAATTTAACAGCTCATTTAAAAAAAGAAAGGTATGACGTGCAATAAAAAGAAAATAAAATTTATACTTAGATATAAGGAGAGTCACAGTTGGAGAAAGAGGAATATAGTTCCAGGGACAGAGAAGGAATAGTTGTGGAGGTCGACGAAGACCAGGAGAATAGGAATGTCCTAAAAGCCATGTAAGAAGGAGCAAATAGTGTTGGAGAGGTCAAGAATGATTTCAGTTGCAAGAAAGCTTTTTCAGTTTGGCATTTAAGAAGAACAAGAATAAATGGGCTCAAGGCAGAAGTTTGTGGTAAGGATTTGAAATTCCTTTTGATGGGTTCTTTGCCTTCTTTATTTTTGAAAAGTAGGTGGTATGGGTTAGAGGTTATAGCCCTGAAAGTCAAAGTTCTGATGGGACATTCTCTTTCCTGTGTCTTTAATTTCCTTTTAGATTCCTCTCTAGACAATATTTAACTTACTTTTTTCTCTTCCATCCTATATGAGAACAGTAAAAACCTAAATTCTTTCTCTCCTTGTCGTTCCATCTCTTGTCTCACACCCATCTTTCTCCTCTCTTTCACTGTAGAACTTTCTGTATTTCCTGCCTCCATTTCCTATTCTTGCAGGTACTCAGGTCTAGCTGGGTGCCACATCTCATCAGAGCTCTAGGTAAGCTCTTATTAAAGTGGCTGCGCATCTCAGTATTGCTTAGCCCGTTGGATGTTTTTCTGTCCCTTCCATGATCTCTGAGCAGTCCCTGACACTGTTGACTACTTGCGTCTTCTTAATAGCACTTTTTCCTTTGACTTTCATGAAGCAATCTCTGGTAGTTTAGTTTTCCTCCTTTGTTGGCTGCTGCTACTTCTACCTCCTTTTTTTTTTTTCTTTGGCTTTTACCACCTTACCTTTAACCCTTTAGGTGTTGGGAGGTCATCAAGACTCCTTCTAGTCCATCTTCTTTTCTCAGTATCATACTTTGTCTGTTGGCAATTTTCTCCAGGCCATGGCTTAATTTACCACTCATTTGTGATGATTTTAAATATGTATCTACTTTTCTTCTGATATTTAGGCCTGTATATCCATCTTGACTCGTTGGCACTTCCACTTGGATATCTCACAAGCATGTTAAACTGATATATGAAAAACTAAGCTCATGATCTCTTCTTCCACCCCAACCTAGAGATTTTTCTCTCTCCTCAGTGGGCAGATACTGCCTGCACATCATCGCTTTACTTAATGCCAGCCACTGTCCAATGAATTAGCTCCTAATCTGTCTACTTAGTTCTCCTCTGCTACCATTCTAGTCCAAGCTGCCATTCTAACATACCAGGATTACAACCAAAACCTTTTGACAGGAGAATCTGCCTCCATCCAGTCCATTCTCCACATTACAGACAGGACGATACTTAAAAACCACAAATACATTTTCTCATTTCTTTGATTATAGCTCCTCAAAAGTTTTTCTTTGCTCTGAGCATTAAAATCTTCAGCATGACGTTCAAATCTCTAGTGACTTGATTCATGCATACCTTATTTCATGCCATTTTTCTCTCCCTGCCTCTGCCCCATTTCAACCAGCCTGCCTTCAGTTATTCAAATAAATCATGTGTTCACATGTCTCAAGGCCTTTCCACGTTCTGATTTTTATGCCCAGAACAGTCATTCCTCCTCTTTCCGCAGCACTTCCTCACCTCCCGTATCCTTTTTACCTAACTCCTTTTTAGTAGTTTAGGTTTTAGTTTAAGTGTCACTTCCTCAGGGAGGCCCCTCCTGAGGTTTCAGACTAGATTGGGTTCCCCTACAGTATATTCTGATAATATTCTTCTCCTTAAAAACACATATCACAATCAAAATTAAAAACTGTATTTTTAGTTTTATATCTGTCCCTGTTATCAGACACTGAGCTTTAGTTTAGGCTCCACTGTTTTGTTTATCCTTCTGTCATCAATTTTGGTACTGGAACTGGAACATACTAAATTGCTCAGTGAATACATGTTAAATGGTTGTGTGAAGCAATGAGATTATACTTTTTTTTTGAAAAACAACTTTTTATTAGTTTTATGTACAGAACATTCAGCAATGTTGCCCCAGCTCAGCTTGGTGGCCAGTTCTTTAGCCTTTGCCTTCTCCAGCTTGGTGATGCGAGCTACAGACTCTGGACATTGCCTCTTCCGTGGCAGCGGATCTCATCGCATCTGTCACTGTCATTGGTCCTGATGGCTTCCACCAGCCTTGCCAGAGCTCCTTTGTCTTTGGAGTTGACCTATATGACAGTGACAGTGACGCAGGTCTTCCTGTGGACCAGACGCCCCAGCCTGGCCTTCCCTTTGAAAATGCAGTAGGGAACCCCCATCTTACGACACAGGGCGGGCAGGAAAGCCACCAGCTCAGTGGGATCCACATCATGTGCAGCCAGTACCAGCTGAGCCTTCTTGTTTTCCAACAAGGTGGTGACAGTGTTAACCCCGGTTTAAGGACAGGCAGCCTCTTAGTGGGGACATCCCTTTGCCTGCAGCTTGCTTCTCAGCACAGGCCAACAATCTCTGTTTCTTTTCCTGCTTTGTCTCTTGTTTGTACCTGTGGGTCAGCTTAAGCAGTTGAGTTGCTATTGGGCGTCCAAGGGCTGGATGAACTGGTGAATAACGGGAGGCACTTTTAGACAGTTATAGAGAATAGCCCTTTGCCACTACAGCCAGATGTAGTGGGGCCATTTGGCAAAGCGTGTGAGGTCCCTTTTGGGCTGGATGTCCTGTCCAATGCCAGAATTCTTGGGCTTCTTCTTGAACAGGGGATTGACCACCTTCTTGGCCTCCTGCTTCTTCAGCAGGGGCCAGGGCACCTTCTTCTCCTTCTTTCCTTTTGGTATCTTGGGCTGCTGGAGGAGAGAACGAGATATACATATACTTTTGTTGCGACACAGTCTTCACAGTTATATGATATCTCTCTCCCTGCAGTGATACTTAGCGATCACTCACATGCTAGAACTGGACAAAGACTGTGGGTAGACAGATTAATTGTGGGTTGGTGAGAGGGGATATCAGTTTATTTAAAATTTTTTAAAAATGCACAAAGATGGTCAAGCATATGGATTAATCATAGGTTGGCATTCTTTAGGCATATGTAATGGAATTTCACTAGAGTAAAGGAATTGGAGAGAGTAAGAAAGTCGTTTGTATAGTGGACCATGGAAGTTAAGCTGTAAGATAAGCCTGATAGATATAAAGTAGAGAAGCTAAGTGTTTGCAAGTACTCCTTGGATGTGGTAGGAATGGTTAGATTCTCTGTGGGGAGGAAGGGGTAGGTTTATACTTTTACCTCTGTCCTCTGTCAGATACTCAGATATTTTGAAGTCTTTCACTGCTATTGCAGTTTCTTCAGTATCTCTTTTAATTTCTAAAATTTTTGTATTACACATTTTGCTGTCTTGTTATTACTTGTGTAAAGGAGTATATGAGTTAACTTTCATTGTAAGTTTAGCATTTTCTCAGTGTAAAAATGGCCCTGTCGTCCAGCTTAGTGGTTTTTTTTTTTTTTGTGAATTCTGTTTTGTGTGATATTAACAGTATAATCTCTCTTTTTTTGTTGTTGTTTGCTCAATTTGCCTGTTACCCTTTAGCTTAGGTACTGAAATTTGCTGCAGAGACATGAGGTTCAGCACAAGGATAGCAGGTTAAGAGCTCACCTGTGCTTTTATAGGAGTCGGCTTTAGTTAACTCACCATTGTCTAACATCCATCACTACACACTCACAATTTCTTTTTTGTTTTTATGATGAGTGCTTTTAAGAGCTACTGTCTTGGCAACTTTTAAATATGTAATATAGTATTATTAACTATAGTCATCATTCTGTACATTAATCCAAGAACTTAATTATCTTGTAACAAGTTTCTTTTTTTTTTTTTTTTTAAGATTGTATTTATTTATTTATTTGAGAGAGAGAGAGAGAGTATGTGCGTGTCTGTATGCAGGGGCAGGAACAGCAGGGGATGGAGGAGGGGGAGGAGGAAAGAACCTCAGGCAACCTCTGTGCTGAGTGAGGGGCTCAATCTTAAGACCCTGAGATCAGCACTGAAGCCAAAACCAAGAGTTGGGCATTTAACCCACAGAACTATCCAGGTGCCCTGGGAAGGTTGTGTTTTGACCACCTTCACCCATTGTGCCCACTCCCACACCATTAATAATTTTTCCTTCCCTATCTGTATCTGTTCTTCTAAGTATTATTCTAGATATTTATCATTTTTGTGTGTTTTATTCATTGTAGGCTTACAATAAAATTTTGCTGTGTGATTGATTAAATAATTTCTCTTATGTTTATAACAGCTTATAAACTATTTTGTGATTCAGTGTTAAAGTTGTAGAGGTAGATGGGTTTCAGTTTAGTCTATTTAATCTGACACTTAATTGATAATTTCCTGGTTGACAAATCTTTGTTTTTTATACTTCGTTCTCATATTAGATCTTAGATTATTTTTCTTTTGTTATTTGGGAGAACTTAATAACTTGATCTCACAATTACCATGTCATAACTATTACTGGGGTTAGTTAAACCTGACTTACCTGAGTTAAGAGCCTAGTTCTTAGGAGTAATAAGCATCATGCCATTTTATACCCTACTTTATCTGTCTATTTATTTAGGTGTAAGCATTTTTCTTTAAAAAAAGATTTTATTTATTTGACAGAGAGAAACATAGCCAGAGAGGGAACACAAGCAGGGGGAGTGAGAGAGGGAGAAGCAGGCTTCCCGCCGAGCAGGGAGCCTGATGTGGGACTTGATCCCTGGTCTCTGGGATCATGACCTAAGCCGAAGGCAGTCGCTCAACCAACTGAGCCACCCAGGCACCCCTAGGTGTAAGCATTTTTTTAAATGTTATATTAGTTTCAGGTGCACAACAGAGTGATTCAGCAGTTCTTTATGTCACCTGGTACTCATTGTGAAAAGTGTACTCCTTAATCCCAATCACCTATTTAACCCAGTCCCCTGTTTGCTCCCCTCTGGTAACCATCAGTTCGTTCTCTTTAATTAAGTCTGTTTCTTTGTTTCTCATTTTTCCTCCTTTACTCCTTTGTTTTGTTTCTTAAATTCCACATATGAGTGAAATCATAAGGCATTTGTCTTTCTCTGACTTACTTTGCTTAGCATTATATTCTCTGGGTCCATCTGTATCATTATAAATGACAAGATTTCGTCCTTTTTATGGCTGAGTAATACTCCTTTGTATGTATATACCACATCTTCTTTATCCATTCATCAATTTATGGGACACTTGGGGGGCTTCCATATCTTGGCTACTGTAAATAATGCTGCTGTAAACATAGCAGTGCCTGTATCCCATTGAAATAGTGTTTTTGTATTCTTGGGTAAATACCCAGTGTTTCATTGCTGGATAGTAGGATAGTTCTATTTTTAACTTTTGAGGAACCTCCATAGTGTTTTCCACAACGACTGCACCGATTTGCTTTCCTACCAACAGAGTAAGAGGGTTCCTTTTACTCCACATCCTTGCCAACACCTTTTGTTTCCTGTATTGTTGATTTAGCCATTCTGACAGGTGTGAGGTGATATTTCATTGTAGTTTTGGTTTGCATTTCCGTGATGGTAAGTGATGATGAACATCTTTTCATGTGTGTGTTGGCCATCTGTGTCTTCTTTGGAGAAATGTCTGTTCATGTCATGTCTTCTGAATTTTTTGTTTTCTGGGAGGTGAGTTGTAGAAGTTTTTATTTATTTTGGGAATTAATCCTTTATTGGTTATGCTGTTCACCAATATCTTCTCCCATTCCGTGGGTTGCCTTTTAGTTTTGTTGATTGTTTCCTCTGGTGTGCAGAAGCTTTATGCTTTGATGTAGTCTCAGTAGTTTATTTTTGCTTTTGTTTCCTTTGCTTCAGGAGATCTATCTAGAAAAAAGTTGCTATGGTCTGTGTCAAAGAGATTAATGTGTTCTCTTCCAACATTTTTATGTTTTCAGGTCTCACGTTTAGGACTTTAGTCCATTTTCGAATGTATTTTTGTATATAGTGTAAGAGAGTGGTCTAGTTTTCCCAACATTTATTTGAAGAGACTGTCTTTTTCCCTTTGGACATTCTTTCGCCCTTTGTCAAAGATTAATTGACCATATAGTTGTGGATTTATTCCTTGCTCAGTGGAAAGCCTGTATCTCCCTCTCCCACTCACCCTTGTTGTGTTCTCTCTGTAACTGTGTCTTTCTCTGTCAAATAAATAAATAGAAAGTTTAAAAATTTAAAAAAGACATGATTTTTCTGTAAAGTCCAGAGAGCTGTAAGTAATGTGGACATCATTGTCTTCAACATTGGGATATCTGCATATTGGGATTAGATAACTGTGGAGCTGAGGAAACTGCCATTTTAATTTCCTGAAAGTTCTTTTTTTGTTTGAATTTCCTGTTACTATGGAAACGACTCTTGTTTGGGATTTCTAAGAGATACAGTTTTAGGCATGAGCATGTTATGGCAACTCTTGGTGGTGTAGAGGTTTTTGTTCTATTGATGGAACATATATTTGGAGGCCTGAGAGGTTTATGAAAAGAAATGTGGGAAAAATAGATACCAAGACTGAAGAAAAAATTTAAATGAGATCTTTTTACTCAGGGACACCTGGGTGGCTCAATTGGTTAACCTTCTGCCTTTGCCTCAGGTCATGATCTCAGGGTTCTGGGATCGAGCCCCACGTTGGGCTCCCTGCTCACTGTGGGGAGCCTGCTTCTCCCCTCTCTGCCTGCTGCTCCCCCTGCTTGCGTTCCCTCTCTCTCTGTCAAATAAATAAATTAGCTTTTTACTCAACCTCTAGAGTAGGGATTATGTTTTCCTCAGTTTTTAGAGATTGTAGTAAAATACATATAACATAAAACTTTACCATATTAGCCATTTTTAAGTGTATAGTTTAGTGGTATTAAATATTTTCATAATGTTGTATAACCATCACCCTTATCTGCATACCTCTTTTCCTCTTGTAAAACTAAAACTTTATTCCAGTTAAACAGTAACTCCCCATTTCTTCCTCCCCTTAGCTCCCGGCAATCTCCATTTTACTATCGTCTCTGTTATTTTAACTATTCTAGGTACCTCATATAAATGGAATCATCTTACAATATTTGTCTTTTTGTGAATGGCTTATTGCACTTAGTGTAATGTGCTCCCTTTTTAGGGCTGAATAATACTCCATTATGTGTTATCTATTCCATTTTGCTTATCTAGTCATTTGTTTGTGGACACTTGGTTTGCTTCCACATTTTAGTTGTTGTGAATAATGCTGCTGTGAATATGACTATACAAATATCTCTTTGAGACTCTTCTTTCAGTTCTTTTGGATATATATCTAGAAGTTCAGTTGCTGGATCCTGTATCACTATACTTGTAGTTTTATGAGAAGCCACCATGCTGTTTTCCATAGTAGCTGTACCATTTTATATTCCTTCCAGCAGCTCACAAGGGTGGCAATTTCTTCACATCCTCATCACCACTTGCTGTTTTCTGCATTTTTTAATAGTCACTGTCCTAATGGGTTTAAGCTGCTATAGCTCCATATCTCCTTGTGGTTTTAATATGCTTTTCCCTAAATATTAGTCACGTTGAACACCTTTTCACATGCATAGTAGCCAGTCGGTTTTTTTTTTTTTTGTGGAGTCTTTAGATTTTATATAAGATCATATCACCTTCAAACAGATAATTTTACTTCTTCCCTCCAAATTTGCTTGCGTTTCTTTTCTTTCTTTTTCCCCCTAATAGCTCCAAGAACCTTCTGTGCTATATTGAACAGAAGTGGTGAAAGCAGACTTCCTTGCCTTGTTCTTGCTCTTAAAGGAAAAGCTCTTTCACCATTGAGTCCAATGTTTGCTGTGGATTTTTCTCATATAGCTTTTATTGTGTTGAGGTAAAATTTGCTTCCATTCCTAGTCTGTTGAGTGTTTTTATCATGAAAAGGTATTGATTTTCCCAAATGTTTTTCTGCTTGAATTGAGATGATTGTATGTTTTTAACCTTTATTTTGCTGATACGGTATGTTACATTGATTAGTTTTTTGCATTTTGAACCTTTTTTATATTCCCGTGATAAATCCCATTTGGTCATGGCGTATAATCTTTTTAATATGCTGCTGAATTCTGTGTGCTAATATTTTTTTATATTTTATTTATTTATTCGACACACACAGAGAGAGACAGCTAGAGAGGGAACACAAGCAGGGCGAGTGGGAGAGGGAGAAGCAGGCTTCTGGCTGAGCAGGGAGCCTCACGCGGGGCGCAATCCCAGGACCCTGTGATCGTGACCTGAGCTGAAGGTACATGACCAACGACTGAGCCACTCAGGCACCCCTGTGTGCTAGTATTTTGTTGAGAATTTTTGCATCAATATTCACAAGTGTTACTGATATGTAGTTTTATTTTCTTGTGTTTTTGACTTTGGTATCAGGGTAATGTTGGCCTCATAGAATGAATTAGGAAATATTCCTTTCTCTTTCATTTTTTGGAAAAGTTTGAGAAGGATTGGCTTTAGTTCTTTAAATATTTGATAGAATTCACCAGTGAGGTCAACAGCTTCAGAGCTGTTCTTTTTTGGGAGAGTTTTGATACTGATTCAGTGTCTTTACTAATTACCACTTTATTCAGATATTTTATTTTTTCATGGTTTAGTTTTGGTAGGTTTCGTGTTTCTAGGAAGTTGTCCATTTCATCTGAGTTATCCAACTGTTGGCAAACATTATTCATAGTACTCTCTTATAATCCTTTTTATTGCTGTTGAATTGATAGTGAGTGAAAGTGAATGAAATCACTTTCATTTCTGATTTTAATAGTTTGACTCTTCTCTCTTTTTTCTCAGTCCATCTTGCAAACAGTTTATCAGTTTTATTGATCATTTCAACGAACTGACTTTTTGTTTCTTTTATTATTTGCTGTTGTATTCTCTAATTTCTTTACTAATGTTATAATTTTCATTATTTCTTTCTGCTAACTGGATTTAGTTTGTTCTTTTTAAGCTTAAGTTGTAAAGTTAAGTTCTTGATTTGAGATCTTGTTGTTTTTACTGTAAGCATTTATAGCTATAAATTTCCCTCTGAGCACTGCTTTAGCTATGTCCCCTAAATTTAAATAATGTTGCATTGTTATTTTCATTTGTCTCCACTTTCTGTACCCCTTGTGATTTTTTTCTTGATCCATTTGTTATTTAAACGTGTATTTTTAATTCCCACAAATTGTGAATTTTCCAGTTCTAGTTTCATTATCAATTAAAGTTATCCTGTTTTGATCAGAGAAGATACTTTGTGTGATGTCCAGCTTTTTAAACCTATTGAGCTTAATTTGTGTGGCCTGACATGTGGTCTGTCTTGGAAAATGTCTCGAGATGGGATTCTTAATCTAGGGCTCCTAGACCTGTGTTTGTGGACCATCTAAAGATACTGAAATTATTTTATTCATGTATATTTTGAGTAGAAAGTCCATAACTTTCATCAGATTCTTAAAGATTATTATCACCTGAAAAGATTCTTGATTAACCTCTATTCCACTTATACGCTGGATGAGAAATATGGCTGAGGAAGGATCATAGAGGCATGATGATACAAACTTGGAA
Source organism: Spilogale gracilis (assembly GCA_004023965.1). Taxonomy (NCBI): domain Eukaryota; kingdom Metazoa; phylum Chordata; class Mammalia; order Carnivora; family Mephitidae; genus Spilogale; species Spilogale gracilis. Next base: position 149,031 of record PITA01001842.1, on the reverse strand, counting down.
GTCTAACTTTCTCTTGAGAAGGTAGAAAGTGCTGCCCTAGACAGCCATCTCAGGAAAGGCTTAGTCAGCTAGTCTCCTATTAAGATGATGAGCCCCATTATAAATGCCTCTGCTTTTTGGGGTGCTTGGGTGGCACAGTCAGTTTAGTGTCCAACTCTTGGTTTAAGCTCAGGTCATAATCTTGGGGTTCTGGGATTGAACCCCACATCGGGCTCTACACTTACTGTGGAGTCTGCTTAAGACTCTCTTTCCCTCTGCACCACCCCCGCCTTGCCACCTGCTCTTGCTCTCTCAAATAAATCTTAAAAAAAAAAAAAATGCTTCTGCTTTTTTCTTCTCTATTGTTTTGACCAGGCCTCATTCCATGGTGCCAGTTATTTGGCCACACTTTAAAAAAAATTTTTTTTTTATTTTAAAGATTTTTATGTATTTATTTGACAGAGAGAAACACAGCCAGAGAGGGAACAGAAGCACGGGGAGTGAGAGAGGGAGAGGCAGGCTTCCACTGATCAGGGAATCTGATGTGGGGCTCCATCCCAGGACTCTATCCTGGGTCTCTGGGATCATGACCTGAGCCGAAGGCAGACGCTTAGTGACTGAGCCCCCCAGGTGCCCCTTGGTCACAGTTCTTGATTGTGGCAACATGTTAGACCTCCAGATCCTCAGTCTCTTTCTAAACATGCTATGCTTCAGCCTGTGTATAGAATGTCTCATCTTGAGTCCTGTTCACTTGTTATAATTCTGTACATGAATCCTCTAAAGATTTTGCTCAATCCCTATTTCCTAGTTTTCCAATCATGTCTCCCGCAGCAGGTTTCAACTCTTCTGTCAGTTTGCTCTGCTGCATATCAGACTCAGGCTTCTTCTGGGAATGACTCTTCCCATAGTTATGTTAGACAGATACCCCCTTATCTTTTCATGATTCCCTTAAAATATTGAATATATTGCAGATATAAAGTAGGATAACGAAATAAAACAAGGCAAGAACATTGAAAAGGTAAACATTGAATTTGTGATGTTTACTGAGTAATAATCAAGTTTTGTTTCTTTGGTGAAAACTATTTAATATGAATTTACTCATGCCCTTTGGACAGGTCAAAGAGTTTGAGCTGATGTTCTTGGGAAAGAGAAATCTTTAGGAAATGGATTTTCTAAAAGGGCTGCATCCCAGGAAAATCCTATCCAGTGCTCTTATGCAGGAAGCTTCTTATTTCCTGTTCAGGAGAGGATGAGACAATCATTTGAGTGGGATCTAGGTACACTATCATGCAGTTGCCCTACATCATACCTCTATTCCTCATTATTTTTGAATATTTAATAGAGGCACAGTCGTGTAAATGAGGCTTTGCAAAGGTAATCCATGAAGTGCTGCCACTGAGCTCACATTGCAACATGGATGGTTATAACAATATCAGAAATAACTAATCAGCTCTCATATGGCTTACCTCTGCAGTATTTGTAGTTTGCTCTTTTTTTAAATTTTATTTACTTGAGAGAGAGTGCACAAGACCACACATACACGCTTGAGTGCAAGTGAGGGGAGAGGCAAAGTGGGAGGGAGAGAGAGAGAGAGAATCTCAAGCAGACTCCCAGCTGAGTCGGGAGCCCAACATGGGGTTCAGTCTCATGACCCTGAGATTGTGACATGAGCCAAAACCAAGAGTCGGACACTTAACTGATTGAGCCACCCAGGCACTCCTCTCTTAATTTTTATGTGCACTAGTGTCTCAGGTGAGCATTCTCTTAAGCTCTTTCAGTTTCGTTGGAATGCTATATTTACTGATTATGGGATTGAGGTCTTTATGCCAGTTTGCTATTCATTAGGTGCTAGTGAAAATATGAACTAAGTAGCATTATTTATACCAATTAACCTACAATAAAATAATGAATAAATGAAATTGAACAATTTGGGGAGTTTACAGATGGGATTTTTCCTAGTGATGGACAAGTAAGGCAGATTTTGTGATGTATTTGTTTAAAGATTTGGGTATCTTCTATGGTTTTCTTTGTTAATGAATGTTTACATTGAAATTTGGTTATGACCTGTTTCTTACGTAGAAGTGTTTGGTGGTTTGTATTTTTAATAAAATTGGAAGCATCTTTAGTGAAGACTGTCATATGCTTTTTTGTTTCCACCACACTTCTGGGTATATACAGTAAAAATGTAATAAGTGGGTCTTCAGTCTAGTTTGTGGTACTCTAGTAAAAATTTACAGGGCCTCCAAAATATGATAGTATTTCTAGAATCTTGGTGATTAGTTTATTTTAAGATATCTCTCTCATTAAACTTAAACTGCAGTGGTCTTTCTCAAAGTGTTTTTGTTTTAAAATTAAGTTAGTTGCATCTGAGATAATTTTTTGATATAGGATAAAAAATTTTTTTCACATACTAAAATAGTTTAATTACAAAATTGAGATGCTATACATAATCTAATACTATTTTTTTTCTTTTTTTTATTGTTACTAAATTTTTTTTTCCAGTGTTCCAAGATTCATTCCCCGTTCCCCACACCCAGTGCTCCACGCTTTAGGTGCCCCCAGTACCCACCACCAGGCTCTCCCATCCCTCCACCCCCCTCCCTCCAAGTCCCTCGGTTTGTTTTGGTGTCCAAAGTCTCTGTTGTTTCGTTTCCCTCCCTAGATTACCCTAGTTCCCATTTGCTTTCCTTCTGCCACTGTCCTCCAGTTTGCCCCTCATGCACCGCAAGTAAGTGAAACCATGCGATACTTGACTTTCTCTTCTTGGCTTATTTCACTCAGCATAATCTCTTCCAGTCCGGTCCATGTTGCTACAAAAGTTGGATATTCGTCCTTTCTGATGGAGGCATAGTATTCCATTGTATATATGTACCACATCTTCTTTATCCATTCATCTGTTGATGGGCACCTTGGCTCTTTCCACAGTTTGGCGATTGTGGCCAT